>CM033629.1:20930006-21185085 GCA_019453435.1 Rhinogobius similis
AAAATGAAACAGAGGCCTAGCCTCCGGTTTCTAGAGTGGAGCACTTAAGGTTTGCCAGATTGGACAGATTTATTAACTTTCAGTTCAAAGAACATCATAGAATGTCATAATTGTCATTAGGTCTGGGATAATGTAATTGTATAATTAGGAGTGTGCCAGTGGTTGTCCAAAAGAGGAAATGACAGGGCCTGGCAGAGCCAGGGGGGAGGGAGCACAGTGGGACACCCAGCTGCTTTAGGACAGCCAGACTGAACGGGCCTGGACTAAACACTGCAGTGGGCCGCACAAATAACATTACGACTGAAAGAAACCTATACTCTTTATTTTTACACATACGGATATTAAAGAACAACCCATGAGCTAAAACATTACTGCATTCATTTAGATTTATAAATGAACAAGCTTTTTGTGACAGCACTCACCTGTGCTCGGATAAGGGCCTCAAAGCTGGGCTGAAAGTAGTCAATACGACTGTGGTAGAATTTGGGCATCTCGTCCAACAGCTGCTTGTTTTTGGCCTCGAAATCTTCTCGAACTGGTCTGAGCTCCTCTCTGGCCTGAAGAGCGGGGTTAAACATGAACACAGGATTAGTGGAGACCATCATGTTTCACACTTCATTCATGTTGGTTCATAAAATTTCTGAGGGGAAAAAACTAGGACATAAAGTTTGAAAATGTCACTTTGAAATATTTAAAAAGGCATTTGCCTATTTCCCACAGAGAAGCAATGTAAAAAAAAAAGGCTGTAATCACGACCAGAGTGAGGAGGAGTGGGTGATGTGGGCAGACTTGGCTGTGAGTGGACTCGGCACCACTGATCTGTGTGAATGTATTGGTGGGAAGCCTACTGTAGGCATGCAGTTATGGAATACACAATGAAAGTGTGAGAATTTCTTGTATTACTGACAATGAAGAAGAGGATGCTATAATGAAACACAGGTGAAGCACTACAACACGAGTGGGTTCCCCGTTTGGGTTGGGAGGTTTCTATAAGAGCACAGGTCTCAAAAGGCCATGGTGTAGGGCCTCTTCTGGGTTTTGTTCCCCTGACAGTGCTTTCCTTGGAGTGTGTGGGAGGCTCACCGTGTGAGGAAGAGTTAGAGGCAGCGGCAACACAGCAGTGCTGTTGGTAATGTGCACTTCTGAAGTGGCCTTGTGTGTGTCTACATTTCTCAATTACATTGCTGTGTATGTGCAGCAGAGCCGCTTGAAAAGCACTACTTGAGAGCTGGTTGCTTGCGTGGGTGAGGGAGCGCACATGTACTGTATGCATGTGCTCAACTATTTTTGTTCATATCCAGTCAGCATTTGTGTCTCTTTCACCTATTGCACATGATTTACAATGTGCAGCACGAAGAGCTGGTGCACAGCTCACAACTGCTGTACCTGGTGCAGCTTGACCATGACGGGCCCAGTTTTCTCCTTGTCCTCGTACTTCTCCACTTTGGCCTGCAGTCGTTTGTAGTCCTGCAGCGCCTGCTCTCGTCTCTTCACTGCCATGTTCAGGCTGGGGAAAATGCCACTATACCTGCAATAACAAGTGCACACAAATAAGATATTTCAATAAGTCCACTTAAGAAAACTTCAGACATGAAAAAATAACTTGCTTTTAAAACAGTTTTAATGTGTCTAACTTATATTATATTACAAATTAACAAGCCTGCTCTTTAGAACGTATTGACAGAATATGCTCAATCCCCAGAGGACAGCTTTGCGTTTAGCTTTCTCTACTCCATTATCCAATTACTGTAGTTCAAAATGACACCGTACAATTTATTTTGTGACAATTACCATATTCCTAATGAAAATATACTCTTGCAATGAGAATCCTTGTCTTCAGCACTAAAAATAGGAAAACACTCATCTGTAACTTAGCAACAGGAGTCTAAGCTCCATCCTGGGACTTGTTGCACTGATTTTGTGGCAGCTTTCAGTACAAAGTAGGAATGTTATAGAAAAAGCTTTCAATGCAGTTCTATGTAAGTTTTTATCAAGCACAAATATCCATCACATCAACACACTATAATTTTCACAGATTATTCAACAAACAGATTGGGCCTTGGAATCCAAACACTACTGTTATTGATTTGTTTTTATCTGTACGAGTGGATCACAGGTGTGACATGTGGCTGTAACAGAACCACGAGTAGTGAAAGTGATCTCTTGAATGACTCATGTAAAGCTTTTCATCATCTGTGTAGGCATCATTCAGGCAGATACTTAAAACTGTGCGAGCTACACTGTGTGGGCTACATAATTTACCTTTCTCAGTTTGCCAGCCCCTGCCCTGCAATGGTGCTATTGAAGTACCCATTTAAAAATATATGTTGAGTTAAAAAGTATTTCACACAGATTAAGAACTATTAAGAAAGTAGTGATCTTGACAAAGAATTGTGCTGATGTTTGGTCTCAGAGGCGACTGTTTAATTTTTTCCTCAACATCTTTATTATGCATATATTTTTGTTTGCTCAGAGTTTATACTTGAACTCCAAACTTTTAGACATGATGTCACCATGAACTTGCTAAAAAAACAACCAGTCACCCATTACAGCCGATGTCCAGTTGAGTTAAAAAATTTATTGGAATAGAAAGTACAGATCCCTGCTCTCAGATGTAGTGAACTAAGTAAAAAGCAATCACTGTAAAATTTACTCATATTAAGTAGAAATACCTGAAAATTGTAGTATTACTTTTACAAAAGGTATCCTCCATAACGTGTGGACTGTAAAATTGTGGCTGCCAGTTTTGGCAGAAGCCCAAAGTGACGTGAACTGAGGCTCCGACCAGACAAGCAGGAATTGTTTTGAACAGGAAGTTAGGCAAGGAGTGGTCTTGTAGTAGAGTGACATCACAGAACCAAACCCCACGGCCCACGCGCTACGGCTATTTATAAAACATCTCTTTAGCCCAGTTACAGCAGGGGTGGATGCCCAAGTCTACTATCTGCTCCAGTGAAAACATACTTCAAGTGCCAAAGTATTATGTAAGAACCCTCTAGGCATGACAGCTCTCCGCTCTCGGGGCACGCGACACTGCAACGAGCTCAGAGTGATGCAAAGGCAGGTGCGCTTCACCTGACACACCACGGCACTGCGTTTGGAATCTAAAAGCAGACAAGACGATCTAAGCACTGGGTGAAGCAGTGCTTTTTAACCCGTCACACTCACTCAGTGGTGTCTAGTGTATGACACAACCATTTTACAGAGGCCTTAAAGCATTCAGAACACGACTTCCGTTTCTTGTCGAGACAGTCTGTCAAGTTGGGTCCACATTTGTGGCCAGTACTGTCTGGATGTGGTTTGGAGGGTTGTGCAGGGGCCACGCTCGCCTTTTGACAGGTCGCTGTAGCGAGAAGACAGGATAGAAATAGCATCTGGACTAAAGAGTGCATGGGCAACTGCCAGTCCACAGACAGGACAGTCTCAGCTGACAGCCAAGTCTGATCACAACCTCCTCTGTCTAGTACTGTGCACAAAAACACACTGCGCAGCAAAACATCACAGAACCCTTATCAATAGTTAGACATATCAGAGGCAAAGAGCCACAAGAAAATATGACGTAGATGCTTATTGAAAGTCTGCAGAAACTAGAGGGAAAGTTTGATCTGTCTCAGCATGTCTGTTCTTGTGTCATGACAACAGAGACATCATTACACTGTATATTTATTCATAATAGTTGAGACACCCGAATGCACAAATAGCAACCTGTCCCAGTAAGAGTATCTTTCAGGAAAATAAAAGTAACAATAGCTGGTTTCAGTGATTGGAGACCTCCGCCCTGTCCTGACCTAACAGGCTTGACTTCAATCTCGCCCCAAAAGAGTAACAAAGCAGAGCGCAGTAGGTTAGAAGGCCCAGATAACACAAATGCCTCAAGCCCACGCAGTCCCCTCCCCGCACATAAACACTGCGATGTCACTCCAGGGCCCCCGCTGAGTGGATGAGATTCACATTTGGGCCTGAGAGACAAAGAAGAAATGTGGAGAGGTAGGGGCTGCAGCCTTTTTTAGTTTATTTACTGTACACTCGCACACACAAGTACAGAAACAGAATGCCACATACAAGACCACCAGTCCATTCAAGGTCTTCCATTAACATTAATTGTCTCCTTTTTAGCTTTTCTCCAGCCCTTTTCACCGTGACACGGGATCACCAACAGAGGTTTCTTAGACCGCGTGTAAACAATGAGGAATCTTCATTAGAGAAAGACTAATGGAATCTTAATGGATGCTCAAAGTAAAGTCTTTGTCTTACTTTTCCAAAGCGTCTCTTTCACTTTGATAAACAAATGCACTGTGATTTTAAGGGGAAAGTTAAGTGGCAAGGTCTACTTGTCTTCCGAGTATGTTATGGACTTCCTTTTCTATTAAAACTTATATAAATTCCAACTATGTCATCTAAAGTGGCCCTGTGTTTGTGTCCAAGCGTGCACAGACAGCTCTTAGCCAGTCCACAGCTCTGGGCTCAAAGGAGCTGGGCCCTTTGCCATATTGTGAGTCTGCCTACACGTCCGCCTGCCGCCCACCAGGAAGAGGAAATTAGAACCATTCCATTCTTTTAAAACCTCTGACACGAGCCTTCACACACAAGATGAAAGGGTTAACGCTCATTCACATGGTCAGATATTTGGTGTAAATTAAACAAATTCCAAAAATCGTAAGAAAGAGTGTAAAATTTAAGTTGAATAATAAAAACAGATGCTTTTCAGGAGCATGTGTTTCTATGCTGGGAGGAGTCCGCAGGAGGAAGAAAACCTTAACAAGGGCTCCGGAAGTTGAGTGGGACAGTCCAGCCACTCCCATCAGTCCCTGCAGCTTTGCATGTGTTTGCAAGTGTGTCTTTGTGTGTGTTTGTGGAGCAAGTTTTAGGAATGAAAAGCTCTCACACTGAAAGGGGAGGTGGAAGTATTAGGAAGGAAAACCGAATCAACTTTCCTCCAGACATGCCACATCTACAGCAGTACAACTATTTGTGTCTCATCAACCGTTTAGATCGTCACACTGCCAGGCCAAAATAATAACAACACTGATATATTGTTGGCCCACTTTTAGCTTTGATGAGCTTTCAAACTTTTACTTCCTTCTATTGTGAGTCGGGCCATCTTTGTCAGCGCATCTCAAAGAACAGATGACACACATAAACATCTTCAACATCTTTTTTTTTGTAGTTATCCCGATGACAATACTCAATATAATAGCCATCTATCAGAAACATGCTAAAACGTGCCAGTAAAATGTCTTGGTTGAGGCTCAAGTTTTGCTCAACAAGTGAATTGACAGTAAACCATTGTTTGGAAGTTTACTTTGCAAGTTTCTGTTCACTTTCAATAAGCTCTTTTTGCAGCCATTTAAAATATTTTCTTCATTATATGCAGTATGCAAAATTAAAATAACAGGCAAATCTCCAAAACAACAATTGCAATATTTTCCATTTTTCACTGTATCTCACGTCATTACTTTTTGGATTTAGATCATCACTAAGGTAGTTATACACCGATTATCCAAAGGGGGACTTAAACCCATCTGTCTCAATAAAAGTTTACTAAAGGTTTACATTTTTTCTTTATATTTATATCTATATCTATATCACAGAACTACCACAAATTCAATCATTATAAGCAATTGAAAACATTGTCATCAACATTAACAAATAAGAGAATTAGAAAAACACTTACTTCTTTAAAGGATCAATAACAGTCTTCTGTATCTGGTTGACCTGCAACAGTTAACAGAAAAATGAGCACTTCTAACAAAAGAGAAATTTGATCAGATATTAATATTCACTGTCAAAATGTGTTACATTGAAACAGGAGTTAAACTAGCTTCAACATCTTTGGTTCATTAGCAAACAAATACTGGAGCACAAACAATAGTGTAATTTTCAAAATGAGCACTCAAGAAAAATAGTGGGACCGGAGGGGAGAGGGGGGATTGTAAAGAAACTTTTGTGACGTTGACTCTTATTATACACAAACCCTGAGGAGGAAAAGCTGAATATTCATAGAGCTTACAATACAAAAGGATTGAACTGTCAAGGGACAAACATGAAAGTAAAACCCATCTGATTTCAAATCCTGTCAAGGGTGGGCTGCCATACAAGATGAAAGTTTTTACAAACAAACATTTAACAATAAGAGTTCACATATCTATCATTCTGCGTCTGGTTAGCAGAGCCGACAGTGGAAGCTGGGAGGAAGTGAAGCTGGAGAGGAAAAGAGGAGCTCATCCTAAGGCCTAAAGCAAGGGCTCCAAGTCTCTGACAGAAGTTGAAACAAAATTAACAAAGTTTCAAACATAATTTACATTACAGAGTTAAAATCACTGAGTATGTGAGATGTCTGAGCAAAGCAGCGCATCATAAAGAGCAAAATGTGAAGCAGAGAGATTGAATAGACAGCTGCATGAGAAAAGCGCGCAGCTCTGCTAATCATATGTTCAGTAGCTATTGGAAGGACAGTCAATCACACATGAAGAAGCAAACAAGATCGCAGCTGTGCTTTGTGAAAAATGCCCTGACCATCTACAAGAACATGCAGCAGCGCCCGCTGCTTCACACAGGCAGACTTCCAAGTACAAAATGGTTGATTGTGGTTTGAGGGAAAACAGAGCACCAATAACAATAAGTACATGGGAATTCACATCCTTTGCTTTACATATTCACACCAGCCGCTCCAGCCCCCTCCCCCTTCTCTGGCTTGAGCAGCGCTTGTGAGGTGAGAGCATGCGGCGAGGAGGGAGAAGAACAGCGGCAGATTTGCTTAAGCATGCTGGTGCCCTCTACCCTCTGCCCCTTCCCACAGAGAGGGGGGGCAGCTCTGTTCCTCTGGGGCCCGCAGAGCCTGAGGCCGGCGCTCCAGCAGCAGTCTCCATCAGTGAGTCACGGGGCAGAGGCCATCTCGGCACACAGGCCTCCCAAAAATACACACAGATCGCAGAGGAAATCAATACACCTCCAAACGGAGCATCCTCTGCCGCGCTGGCGCCATCTTCACTGGGGCTCCGCTTCAGCAGCAGTGCGCCGCCGGGGCTGTGCGCCCTCCTCAGCCCCAGAAATAAACACACAGACCGGGGCCACTGCTGCCTTCATTATCGCTGCACGTTTTATCTGCTGGCTCTCTCACTCACAGGCCCGCGGCTCAACATCTCAGCTCAACGCAGAAAAGAGCAAAGGGTGGATGCTTTTGTGTCTGTTTTGCTAAAGCAATAAGCTTCACAGCTAGTGCCGACAGAATCAACAGTTAGCTTAAGGTTGGAGCAAGAGATTCGTAGTGCTGTTTTTTACACACCTAGCAAACCTGAGGTGATATTCCAGAGTACCAGGTAAAAGTGAGCAAAATCACTATAGCCTTAAGCCTTCAGTGAGGACAAACACACAGTCAGTTTTAGCAATGAGTTTTTTAAAAGACAAAAAAAAGAAGTTGAGAAAAATCAGGTGTGACCTGCCTGTCAAAATCCACTCTGGATCAAAGCAGTGTCAGTGATTCAAGCTGAGAAGTGTAGTGCTCCTTAAGTGATAACGGTACAAGAACAGAGTGTCGCACTCATTCATTGTCAGATACACTATCATAAACCCAACAGAACGACTAAACGGATACAGACGATATAGTGAAGTAAAAATGATAAATGCCAAGTATGTGAGAGGTTATTGTACTTAATGAGAGGCGACAGATGGCGTTAAACCAAATAGATACTCAACAAAATGTAAAGAATGTGAATGTGTTTCTCCTGAAAACCATGGAGCTGGCAAAGACACACTGCTGGGCATCTGACCAAGTCCTGAGCACAGGCCCCTGGTCACAAACCCACACGCCGTCCAGCCCAGTCTACTCCGTCTAGTCACTCAGAAATGCCCTCTGTAAAATCTGATGAGCTACGGGCAAAACCATTCTTAAACACAGAAGAAATCAACCACCACAACCACTGCATTTTAAACTTTTGAAATCACAATTCGGCTACTGAGTTTGGGGCCATGTTTACAATTTGCATAATGTTCTAATAATAAGTTATTGCTTAAGATTATGCAGAGCTAGTAAAAATATGTTGTAAAGGGGAAAAAAACTAGTTTAAAACAAATGGTAAAGGAAAACGGAATATTTAAAGACTGCAAATGTAAAACCTGAAGAGATAACAGCAGGGCAATGAGTCAAGCAAACAAAGATGGATCAGAGGGAGCAGTCTGAGGAAAAGTGCTGGATGGCGGCGTCTTCATGAGTCCTTGACATGGGGATGCCTGAAGGACCAAAAACATACGCTGCCACTATGATTCACACAACTACCTGTGGCAATGATCCTCATCAAAAACAAAAGCACACCCAGTAAATAGTGCCAGGCGGCTTGACAACCAGACAAGAGGATTTTGAGAACAGAAACACCCATATAAGCAACTGTATAAATAAGTCAATAAGTTTTTGTAGCAACATTTTCTTCAAGGGCAGAAGCTAGAGTGGAGAGAAGATACAACCTGCTTCAAATAAGCTATGGCACTGAAAAAATGTTAATATAGTCAACCAATACTAAACTATTAGGGAGTTTTATAAGTTTATATATAATCGTAAGAACTAAAAAAATAATAATCATGACTAAGTCATTTCAATCCAATATGTACTCCTAAAAAGTACACCTAAAAGTATTATGCTTTTGATGTGATTGTTTATATCACAATAACTTTACTTCAGTTTGATTTCATAAAGCTGGTCACATACAATTGGAACAGTGATGTATCAGAATGTTTTGTTTGTATTTGTCAATAATTTGTGAATAATCTTTATATCATGATGTTTATTTACACAATAATCGTAACACTAAAATTTGACATCATGACATCCCTGCGCACTATGTAACTTCTCTGATTTGTTTAATTAGTTATTCACAGTGTAAACTTAATACCTAGAAAAACATGTCTTCTTCACAGTTTTGACCTGTAGCCTGGTGTAATTATATTTACACGTTTCCTTTGATCATGTTTATTTTCACTGTGAGAAGTTGAAATGCAAATATGGTCATCTCAAGTTATTTTTGCCCGTAAATGTAGTTGTGTTTGCACGCACACCAAAATGTGATTATTATCAGATATCTGGACCTTAACATTATTTAAATGACATGCAAACCTCAAAATATGATGTAATGAGTAATCAAGAAGAAGCTCTGGATTACTTTGCTGCCATTTTAATAATTTTTTAACACCAAAAAGCTGGTAATAAATCAGATTTTGAGTGCGCATGTAACCACAGTGAGTCACAAAGGCATCCATTTTCACAGATGATAACCAGTAGCCTGAGCTTATAGTGGATGATGGCGCAGATGCACAGCAGAAGGAAAGACATACGGATAGCTTTTACTCAACAGTCTGTGCAATACTGACAATTCAAGAACATGCATTCTCAACAAAAAGTCTCTTGTTGTATTTCAGGACATCTCCCCGGATACTAGAGCCATTATTACAACAACAAAAGAAGAAGTAGTTAAAAAAGGCAAATCATCTTGACCTTTTCCTGGTTGAAGGAGTCCATTCTTTTCATGGCTGTGTCCAGTGCAGTCATGGAATCCAGAAAAGCCTGGTCGTGTTCACACAGAGGGTTACTGAGCAGGTCTGCGGAGATCTTCACGGCTGCTTTGGACATTGCTGTAAAATGAAGACACAAATAAGACTTTCAGGGCTCTTTGTTAGGATAAGTCAATTTGGAATCAGAGTATAAAAGACTACAGAAGATTATGGTACAAAACGCAGTGATGAAGATTTACCCGAGCACCAAGAATCTGATAAAATTCTACACTGACAGCACAAATTACAGTTAATCTGCTCTTTTGACACATCGTTGAGACAGTTACCCCGTATCAGCCCCTCCGTCGTAACTAATGAGCTGCATGTATCAGACACACCATCGCATTTAGAAGCTCTGGTGAAAATGGGCTTTGCAAAGGGGCAGAAAATCACCAATTCAGCTTTTCAAAAGAAAGACAAAAAAAACAACAAAGCAATTGCTAAGGTTTGACATTTTCTGGGTAGTCTTTATGGACATTTTCTACCAACACAACTGATTATTTGGACAACTTTGTCTGTTGGTTACTATGATCTGTAGATGCAACCAAGTGCAGAATTGTCATACTGAACCATAATGCAACAGTTATTGCTCTTAACATTTCTAGTTATGTGACCTACATTGGCCATAGCGACCGTATTATAATGTAATATATAACAATATCTTTAGACATTGTAAATAGGGCAGAGACAATATATTGTTTTGCAATATATTGTCACACAACCCTGTTGTATATAATAAAGCTGCAGTGCTTCTCTGCTTTCACAATTATAGTGACATGAATTCTGTGGGAGCAGAGTACAACTACTTGATCTGCCAAACATTATATATGTATTTGCAGCTTTGGTGCTGATTGATTTAAAAGAAGAAGAAGAAGAAAAAAAAAAAAAAGAGGTAAGAAAGTTTGTATTATTTACAACCTCAGGAGCTATTAGTGTGCATCTGCACTTTTACAAATGCCAGAATGATTTAGTAAGTTTCTAACTTCCCTATAGTGCTGAAGCATAATAGTGTATGGTATTGCAATGCAAATCAACTCTTTTACATTTATTCTCTGTATTGTAAGTAAGTATTGCAATACTTAGTGATATTGACAGCGCAATATATTGTATCACAAAAGGGTTGATTTTCTGAACGTGCCTGTAGAAGTGTAAGAAAACATTTCCTGACAGAGTTGAGCATAAAGCATGCACTTAACTTTCCGTTTAATTGCGGGATAAGATCAAAGATGCTAACTACAGTCACAAGAGGTTAGTAGATCATTCAAGTCAAGTGTTTAGTCCCAATTATGACTTGTGGCTCAGTGGATGATGCATTTAACCCTAGAACACACAAAGACCCCTTTCTTGAGCCCAGGCCAATGCATTAACCAGTGCGAGCAAAGGTCAATCCTTCCCATTATCCCTTCAGTGTTTGGTGAAGTAAAGTGTGGTTTAAGTGCAGAAAGCCACAGTAAGTCCAGTAAATATTTGGGATCATTTGTTGAGACAGAACTTGAGCTGCAGATGAACTGTGTTGCAATAATGAGGGCTGACAGCGTTGACACTTTGATGATGTAGACATTGGAGAGCACCAGGCAGAGGAAATGAAGAAGCCTCTGACTCCATCCTGGCTCCTCCGCCCCCTCAACTCACCATTCACCACAGGCCATGTCTACGGATACTTCCAAATACACAACTCCAAAACCAAGTAAGCCGTGTAGGTAAACATGGTTTCTGTGGCCGACAATTGAATAAAACAATACCAATGTGCATATAAATCCCATTCTGGCCACTGAAAAATATATACCGGTGTACACTTTTCAAATGCTACTGGAGACAAAGTAAAAGCATACAATTTCACACCTAATTTAGAATGTAGAACAACACCAATTGTCTTGAAAACTTGCCAGAAAAAGCCTGGCTAACACTCATAGATCAATGGTACAACCGGAGCTGTGATGCATATCGTCGGCAAAACATACCCAAATCAGCCTCTGTGCTTTTCTTCATGTCCTTGTGAAGTTTTTTTGTCTGATCTTCCAACCTGTGGGACAAAAAGAAACAATGATCATTCAACACAAAAAACGTCACTGAAAATTGACAGAAAAAGCAAATCCGTAACAATATGTCAAATGGTTTGAAATAAGCATTACAACTCAATATGGAACAGGTTAAATTTCAAATCCCAATTCATAGCCAAGTTGACTGACACACACAGAAAAAAATTGCAAAATAACGTCATTAAAGAAATAAAATATCTCTCAAAATGAAAATTACACATATGACTGATTCCACATAAAACGTTATTACAACAACCTTTACCTAATTAACAAATCCGGGAATACTTGTCCCCGTCACAACATTTGCACTCAAAAGCATTAATGTCTTCAGTCGTTTCACTGCACAAATTCCATTGATGGGTGTTAAAAAAAACAGCAATTACCAGTCTGGAGGCAGAAAACACATGCCATTCATTATATCAATTAAAGCAGATGAGGGGTTTAGAGTCTCCCCCGAGACCGCCACAGCGCGTCATATCACCCATCCTCGTTTGACAGAGAAGTGGAAAACCGGTTTATTTCCAGCTTTGCTTTAAGGGACTTCATCATCTGCAAATATAACTGTTGTATTAAAGACTATGTTTGGAAATGTCTAAGAGCATTCTTTCATTTCATGGTTGTAATGTTTATTTGTTTGGGTACTTTCTGATCCCAGTTTTCATTCATTACATGCTTTTGTTTTCCTTGTCCGTCTTCAATAGTTTCAGACCAAATCGGCACAGTCCAGATGGATGGTTGTTCCAAAAATGTCACTCACACAAAATGATGTAACTTTATCTCTTATTGTTTGCGCTGCATTCAAGGGGATCTGTCAGAACAATCTTCACAGTAACTTTTGTGTTTTTACAGTAGGAATGTATCACAGGGCATACTAATCCACATTTTAATTAAGTATTTACTACTTTTTAAAAACACACGAAACATCTCAGGTTCATAAGTGAGAATTTTAGTGCACGTCAAACTTTCCTTTACAGCTTAAATCATGGTAGAAAGGGCTACTGGCTGGAGCCTTTACTGGCCACAATGGGCCTTAGAAGGATTTCTTCTAGAAACTGTCCAATTACTTGTAAAAATAATTATTCATACTCAAATTCACACTAATTCAACAAAACTTAAAGACCATGGTTGCTTACATGCATGAAAGCTTAACAACTTTACAACCTTGCATGTTTGACAAATATTTGGCAAAGAAATAGTCATTTTAATTGACCAAAATGGTTCAGTTTAACAGAGTAGTAACATACATTAAGCCAATAACTGCTCTAAAATAACTGCTCAGAGATAACAAGAAGACTACGTCAGCCTGGGGAGAATGGATAGCTGGATGATGGAACATAAACAAATACGTAGGTTTACAATGAGTTTCTGACAACTGTCTGTGCACGTCAAAGTCGACTGACAGATAGAGCCTCCTACATGAATCTGAGCACCACAGAGCTCTCGTCCATGGTCAGGTGAGCAGGACTAAGGACGCACTCCTAAAAGGTGCTAATAGAGCTCAGGGGGACCAGCTGCTGCCCCCTGCCCCAGTGCAGCCACACTCACAGACTCAGGATCACACACTGACAACTATGAGAGGGTTCAGGTCCCGATGCTCCAAATCCTCTTCTCACATTATATTTGGAAAGTTCATTCTGTCTTCTTGTAATTATTACTACTTGTGACTTTCTAATAAGACAATTGTAAATAGGTAGGAAGGCGAAGTCCTCCCGCCGAAACATGTCAGTTAAATGAGCTTATAACTAGTTAAGTTAATGCTCTTCTCACAGTTTTGCTTAGTGAAAGTAGAACTTGATTTAAATTGACTGGAAACAAAATAACACTATTGACTAATAACAGAACTTCATCTTTGATTATAAGAGGCAGCTAGTTGTGGACAGCCCAAGTAATAAAAGATGCTGTAGGCAACATAAGCCCCAGAGGCTCCGATAAGGATCTCCCAGGTGTGGATTGTCAGTGCCTGTACATGCCTGTTGCTGTGACGCATCTATAAGGTCTACTGGAACCACACCTTTTCGATAAAGGGCCCTCCTACTCAAAAAGACCTGAGTAAAATGTGCTCCCACTCATTCTGTGAGACGCTCAGGGAGTTCCTCTGACCTCAGCCACACGGCGAGCGCAGGCGGGATACTCGCCGCTTTCTTGACTCACACATTTTTTAGGAAATTCTCTAGAGTAACATGTTTAATACAAAACCCCAAAATAGTAAATATAGATATTGTGTAGGGTGGGTTTTTTTCTTTCTAACTGATAAAACAATGGCAGCATTGTCCCTGATACAGTTTTCAGTATAGTCAGAATTACCACCCATAATGACAGAACCACTTCTATTAACACCAAATACTTACTTTTGAAGTTTCTCATATTCTCGTTCAAAGTCTCTCTCATCCTATAAAACAAACATAATAATTGAAAGTATTAAAATGTGCCTAAAACACTGTCAAACAATTCTGGGTCTCCTGCTGGCTTTTTGTAAACAGAGGGCACTTATTACAGCTTGTCCTGGACTGACAGGTTACAGGGGCAGAGGACTTCCTGTCCTGTGGTTCTGTGGGCTCCTACATTTAAACAGAGGCCAGAACCACCATGGAGGCAGCTCACACTCTGTCACTATGGATGATCTGACTGGCTCTAACCCACTCCATGGTTTGGGCTTTGGGGGGCACAGGAAGCTGGAAAACCAGTTGTACTGTGTCAGGCCAGAGCCATTACAGGGGAAGTGGTTTTCTCAAGGGAGAACACCCACTTACTGTCACTTGAAGGTAACGAGTTCTGCCCCCTTCGACAGCTCAGACAGATCTGTGACCAACAGGTCAAACACACAACCTTCTGTGACACTAGAGGGACTTACTGTTTTAGAGACAACTTGCTTCTTTGGCTGTCCGATCTTGAAAGGCATCCTAAAATGACAAAAATATATTTATAATAGTAGTATGTTTTTGTTGACCAGAACTGAACAGACTTCAAGACAAGTAAACAAACATAATGTCCTCACAAAGCACATCTGGCTCCTATTGCACCCAAAGACCTTTATACAATGGTGGTTGTATATGGAGTTTCAATGTTTAACCTTTGTGTGAACAGAGATGAAGCCAGTGTATAGCGACATGGATGTTAGGGATTAAAGACTTGTGCAGTCTTCACAAACACAAAACTCACACCGCAAAACTTACTTTGAACATACTTTTTATTACCATTTCAAAATGCTTCACAAGCATATGCAAGAATGGGACAAAAAGCACCAACTTGCAGCTGTGCATGGCTGCAAGTTTGATGTGGCGCTAATAGGCTGAAATCAGAGGTGCATGATGGACAGTGGTGCTGTCAGGCAGGGTGAGGCAGCAGCTGCGTCAAAGCCAAGGTGTGTAGACTAATGAGACGGAGACGAGAGGGTGTGATGTGGGCCTCACTGTGGAGCTCCAGAACATCTCTGTGATGACAGCTGCATTCAAACGCAACATGGTCCAATAGCGTTTCTTCTTTGAAATACAGCTCTGTACATGCTATAATACAATAATACAAGATACACTCAGACTGGCAATGCTTTATGCTATATTCAATTATTATTTCACTTCATGTGACTCTAAAGATGTCAAGATTAATCAGTTAATCAATAATTGTTATAATTCAGGTGAATATAATCATAACAAAACAATTAATTTTAGATTTTTAGCAAGTCATTTCAATTCAGTCTATTCTCTAAAATATATTCACATTGAGCCTACATGTGAAATAGTGCTTTTTTTGAAATTGCAGGTTGTTTATGTAACATTAACTTTATCATTCAGAAAGTTTGATTTGACAAAGTTGTAAAATACTGAAGAAATTGTGATGTTTTAGTTGAGGTGTGCGAAAGTGGATTTAGGATATCACTGTTGTTAGGTCTTTGTGTCAATAAAAATGAATAATCATAAAATTCTGTGGTTTCTGCTCGCAAAAATTGTAACACTAAAATTGAATGTTACGACGTCCTGATTTGATTGAAAGAAGTGTTACACCACAAGCTGCAGCGTCTTATTGTGTCATTAGGGTGAGCCAGTGTGGAAAATAACCAGGAAAATTTGTCAGGAATGACTCACTTGTCTCCGATTACCTGATCACTGTGAAATGTCACATTAGGTTGAGGTATAAACATGTGAAAGTGGAAGGCCAAGGTTATATTGGACACTTACTTCAGCTCTAAGATGAAAGTTGCTTACCAATAGAAAAATACATTTAATACATAAAATAAGGACAATGCCATTGACTGGATAAAAGATATTGTTTAAAAAAACCATTCCAGGCCTTCATGTTACACATTGTGGATGAACTGCCAAAATGAGTGGTGCCTCTTTTTAATGCTCATGACAACTGGGAAAGATACAGAGAGTGCGTTTGGCAAAGGGACTACAAATTGTCCCAACAAAGAGGATGGGACAATTTCCTGTCCTGGTCCTGGGTTCGACTCCCGGGCGGCCCGGGGCCTTTCTGTGTGGAGTTTGTTTGTTCTCCCCGTGTCTATGTAGGTTTCTTGTTAACGATTACTTGATTACATAATTACTTAATTTGTTGACAACAATTTCTATAATCGAGGAGTTGTGATTAATTGATTAACTCGTTGCAGTCCTAGTTCAGACCTCCACAAATGTTCCTCAACGTGTGAACATTAAGCAGACCTGTAAATGTAATTTCAATTGTATTACTGTACTACATGAAGTTTAAAATGTCATTGACTGCACAAACTTCTAATTTTTCAACATTAGCATTAGGAAAAGTAAAACAGAGTGTTGTGCAGTATGATGTGCACATGGACAGAAAAACAAGTCTGAGATTTAGTGTGCTCTGCACAGCTATGATTAGGAGTTATTAGCCTATTTTAATTGATACATAAAATGCTGTGTTCCACATTGGCCGTCATTATGAAGATCTTGGCTAGCATGCAGTTACAGAGCTATCTGATCTTTGCTGTAATAGGCGACACGTCACTACAGTCCAGTAAGCACGTAGGCATGAACAAAGACATAACAGTTCCCTCTATCTGGGACACATTATGCAGCTACTGAAAGAACCAATGGCTTTTCTCTGAAATTTTGGTGCTTTCGCCATTAGAGGGGCAGTGCATCACACGACCTAAGGTCCTTCATGAAGCACAGAAGACTGGTTGAAGACGTTGGGAAGTAGGATTGTTCTGCTGATGACCCCAAAGTCAGTGCTCTCACGTCAGAGAAGCAAGTGTCCAAACCCTACTGGAATGCACCAGTCAGCACAGGCCATAAAGAGCTTCTTTCACTCGCGTTGCACCCCACTCTTGACCTTGTGTTTGGCAGTGCGTGCTGGTTCAGGCGCCGACTGCCAGCTATTGACTGACTGAAGTGAGCGACGCTGCCTGGGATACATAAAGCACTAAGAATATGACGCACAGAGTGAAGGCACATAACGGTGAGATGTTGTATCGGAATGAGATACAGTTATGTCCAATGATTTCACAGTAACAGAGGTTGATAACTACTGTGGCCCCTGATAATATGTAAAAAAATGTTATTATTATTATTTTTTTTATGTTGGTTATGGTTACATTGGCTTAAATATATATAGAAGTTACTTTATTTGATCTTGAATGCCTCTTTTTTTGATTAATAGAAGAAATAATAAACATATTTAACCACAAAAAATAATGTTATTCAATAAAGGATTGCCTGTACCTTAGTTTCAGTATAAAGTACATTTTAAATGTTAGAGGGGCAACTTGAACATGATTTTAATTGATTTATCTAAAGCAGCAAAGGAGGCCTGGCTGAGGGAGAGGCCACCTCACTAAAGTGCCTTTGCAATTATTTTAAGATGCGGCTGTGAATGGGAGACAGTCAGCTCTTTGTTCTGCAGTGTCCCCTGAGCTCTCCAGGACCAGGAGTTTAGCACCAGGATCAAAACTGTGGTTTAACACTGATATAGCTGACTTTTGTAATGTTACACCCATTCGCACACCACACTGTTAACAGTCTAACATCGTAAAAGACATCGAAAATATTTGATTACATTTTAATGGGAGCAGAAAGTTACTTAGTTAACGCTAGCTAACTTTGTCTTCAGCGAAACTTAACTTTAGGTCTTGACCACAAACAACTTTGTAGTTGGTGTAAAGTCTGAGAGGCATTTACAAGAGTACACACAGACGACACCTCTGTCTCTGAATCACTGCTATATAAAAATAATAAACAGACTATAAAACACATAAAAGGGAACTAATACATGTAGTTAGAGCATCGTTTTAGTTTGACATGAAGGCGGCTTGGTTGATACGCTAGCTGTTAGCATATGTTAGCAACACTGCCGATGCTATTACCAGGAAATAGCCAAAGTTAACTCAGATTATACGTCAATTTTTCGCAACAAATCGCTTAAAACAGAATAAACGAAGCTAATGTAACATACATACCAACTCATTTTGAATAACCCCGGGTCGCTGTAAGTTTCATAGAGTAGTTTTAATCTCCTCAGAGGACTTCATTCCCTCTGTGGTCACGGCCGATCATCAACAGGAAGTCAGGGGCTTTACAGGAGAGCGCTTCCTCCGGGACATTTCGGCCAATTTGTAAAACTGAAAACTGTTATTTTATAACGATAAACCTCTTTGCCATGTTTTTCATGTACCTATAAATATCGTATAAAACAACCAAAAAAACAAGAGATAACCTTTATTCAAGTACTAACATAGAAATAACAATTGCAATACAACAAATTGAATTGCCAAGTACAAAGGAGCAGATCTCCCCATCACAATGTTATAATAAAATTCATTTTAATATTCAGCTTGTCATAAAGGACCTTATTATAAGGTAATAAAACATGAAATAGCCCAAGACATCTACAACATTTTAACGAGACTTATTGTTAAAAAAAAAAACTCCCAGTGTGAATTGTCCATGTTGTATCTCTTCAGATCAGATGTGACCTCTATTTTCATGCATAATAAAGAACAAGCGCTACCCACTGTGTCTAAGGGTAGCACTGTGGAACATTTCCGTGCACATGCAAACATGAGGATATACGGTAATGAAAAAGATAGAAACACAACAAAAAACAAAGACTTCCAAACACTATCCATTTCTGCAAAGACAAGAGGTCCCTGAAGCCACCCTTCAGTCTGTAGGATGACACAAATGTTGATATCTACACAAAGGTATGATAAGATCTACTTCAACCAAATGTTGAACTGGCATTATTGGGGTAAGTGTATATTGCCTTGCCCAAGGCCAAGAACACTGAATCAAACAGTTAGACAAACATTAGCAGAAGTCTGCTCTCAGCAGTGAGCAGACAGAGGTCACATTTCTGATTTGTTGCTCCTGTGGAGGTCTCCTCATCACATATTGTTTTTGATCGGCCAACCCTGCAACCCAGTTTGGCACAAAGATGGCTGTTCATGTTGGCTTTGAGCCAAGACTGAGCAGAACAAGGATGAATTCCAATTTCAGAGTTTACAGCCATCCACTCTGGACAATATACAAACATATTATTCACAGGAAATTTATGTTATTATAGGTGATCTGTCATTGTCATAAAACCATGTTTAAGCAAAAGTAACAAATTTATGTGACTTGCTCAGTTATGGATAACCCTCATTTCCACATATTTAATAATAAACTGGAATGCAATGCAAAAAAACTGAAGAAAAAAACATGACAAAACAAAAGTGACATCAGTCAGAGACTATGAGTGATGGCATTCTGAGTCTGAGAGGTTGTAATTATATGGCTTCATTTAGACATGGAAATAGTCTGGTAGTCTGTGCCTTTCTTTAACACAAAGAACATAAACATAGTTTTCTGTCAGAGAAACCACACTCAATAAACTATAATTAAAAACATCCATTCTCACCAGCAAGTATCACATCAAGTGCAAAACATTTGGTCAAATAAATTCAACAATGCAGTATATGTCTATTGTATTTAAAGTAAATTTAACACAACAGATGTACATTTGTTATGTGCATTTATTTTCTACTTACTGATGCTACAGTTTACTACTTACTTTTCCTTTTTCTTTGTAACTTAAACAAAAACAATATGGAAAAAAACACATTTATATTCAGTACTGAATATTTTTGTGAATTTAGAAATACGACTGAAAAGTAGCGCTGTTGTTTATTAATGACAGCATAATTCAGTGTGTTGTGTTTGTAGCACACTGATCATTATGCAGACCTGGCACCTACTGTATATCACAAAAAATATCCTATACTATACATTTTAAAGAGTCTCTAAAGCCAAAACAAATGAATAGTTGCCAGGAACAGTAATAAGAGAAATGCTGCTTGGGTTCTCAATTTTCTCAATATGTCACTGTGTACTGACCAGTACAAACAAATCTACCTATTTTAAATCATATTATTGTTTTATCACAGCTACAACATTAAAGTGGCTTTATTAATAAGTCCAGGGGCCATATCAAAGCTACTGCATTGCATATATGTAATACCTTATTATATTATAGCTCCATATGCATTATTGTTTCTATGCAAAGTTACACAGATAATTACTGCTCGTTGTCGTTATAGTATAGTTAAATGATTCCCTTAAATCACCAATGAATGTTATAAATGCTAAAAGAAGAAGAAGTTGAACACAATGGTTTTTCCCTGCAACATGTTTTTACTCACAGACATGAAGGAACAGTAGGGAGACATTGGGCAAATGAAATTGTAAAATGCAAAATGTGAATTGAAATGGAGTTACACAAAACATGAAGTAAAAAAAAAAAAAAAGATTTGTTAAAAATAGACACATTAGTGCTTTCCGAAACTATTTAAAGCATACACAAATTGCAAGTGCTTGTTTCTATGTATTTGGCACCTTTGGAGTGCTTTAAAATGCGTGTATGACCTATAACAGCTAAGTAACTAAAAGCCTTTGTGTATAATCGTTCAGTCATATGAAAGTTTGTTTTTGTAGACCACTGTATTTACACATATATATGCAAAATTAATGCTTGGTTCAAATGATATTGACAATTGACACTGAGTGCAACTTCAACCAGTTGCATACATTATTCAATTACAAAACATCAGTTGAGATAACTTACTATGTAAACATGATTTTCTTATTTGGGTAAATTAAATGTTTATGTTTAGTATTTTTATAAATAGCCATATAATTAAATATTATGTACCGCAAGGGCATTTTTTTCATTCTCACAAACAGTTGGTTTGAACGTATATAACTGGTGCCATCTTATAAGGGCTTCAGTCTGACTGACTGCATAATCAGATCTTGTATAATTTATGCTGTGTTATGAATATGTTGCCATATTATACAGTATATGGAAGATATTAGTAAATCCTATCAGACTTGAACAAATTTACTTAAAGTCAAATAATAAGACAAGTGTGTTTGAAACAGAATGACAAATGTGTTTGCATGTCCTCCACAGAAATGTGACCCATTCAGTCTAAATCAAGTTATATTTAGCCAATAGTAAATCTGAGAATAAGCAAATCGGTGGTATTACTGACTATGTGACACAAGTCTACCAGGTGTAATAATTGGCTGAATTACCACAATATTTTTGGCACATTCTTTCAGAAAAGAACATTCAAAAATACACCACACTTTAACCAAAACAAACAGACAGTCAAGTGCCACTAAAAGGTTCAAAAACAGCACACAAATATAAACAATTGCACTTTTAAACAGCCTAAATAAATTAATGCTTGATACATCCCAGACAAGTCAACTGTGAACTGTAGGCTTCACTGTTTTTTTGTCTAGTTCTATTCCTACAAAGAACTCTATAATCCTTTCAGTTAAAAATATGTTTTTCCTTTTTTTGTACAAAAGTGTGTTCATTCCAAAACTTACAAATACGCTGCAGATTGGTCGAAGTGCGCCTTATTTAGTTTCACTGTGTTACAGTAGCTGCGCTCTGAGTAGCTCGAAAGGTGTGACAGCCTTTCTTCTCTGACTCAAACTAGCATCCATCTCGAAAACAGAAGGATGAATAGAAATTAGGAAGAGGTGTAAAAGAGAGAAATAGTCACCTATAGACCTCATCCTGTCCTAAGTGTCTTTGTGGGGCATTCAGATACAGTCCAGGATGGTCATGATGCTCCCACAGTGGGCCCTCCACAAGAGCTGGGGGGTGAACTGTGACTGCCCGCCGCACCACTGCCCTTATCTGCTGGCTTCTTGTCTTTCTGCTTGAGGTGAACTTTTGCGTGTCTCTTTCTCTCATCACTTCTTGCAAACTTGCGTCCACAGAATTCACAGGAGAAGGGCTTTTCTCCTGTGTGCGTGCGGATGTGCGTGGTCAGGTGGTCGCTGCGGCTGAAGGAACGCATGCATATCCGGCACTGGAAAGGTTTGTGCCCGGTGTGGATCCGCAGGTGCCGTGTCAGCTCATCGGAGCGAGAGAAACGCCGGTCACAGTTCTCCGCGGGGCAGGCATGGGGCCGCTCGTGGACGGGGGTCTTACTGGGGCGGTTGGGGTACTTTCGTGGCCGTATGGGTTTTAGGGTGAGAGTCTGGGGTGGCGGGTGATGCTGGGGAGGGTGCTGCTGGCCACTGATGAAACCAGGGTGTATCTGTTGTTTGTCTTTGAACGCCCGGATGGTCTCCAGAGGCGTGATGGGCGGAGGGTTGACTCGGATAGGGTCCATGGTCTGAAAGGGCTTGTGTTCCATGACCCCCACTTCGCCCTGGTGATGGAAAAGGTTGTAGTCAGGTATCATGGAGAAAAGGCTGCCGTCCATAGAGGCTTTGGAGGTGGAATGGTAGTCGTTTGTGGGGTAGGGCAGGGCGGTGCTGGTGGCGGGACTGTGGTGGAATGGCACCTGGTCCTGGTAAAGATCACTACAGGTGGAGTAGGCAGGCAGCGGGGGACCATACACCTGCTCCATGTCTGACGTCTGGCCACCCATGCTGCCCGCGGAGGACGAGGTCTGGGTGGTGACAGTGCCGGGCGACGGAGAGACACCCAGGATCCCCGCGCTTACCAGGCTGATGATGTTATTGTCAGAGCACCAGCCTGAGCCGCCGATGCTGCCCGATGGAGGGGTGTCAAAGGCAAACTTCCCCAGGTAGGTCACGGTCTGCCCGCTGCGGTTCGTCTGGAAGCTCGAGCCATACTGGATTTCGGAGGAACCCTTTTCACTGCCCATGCCCAGGTCCATGATATTGTCTAAAAAATGAACAGAAAAATACAAAAATCAATTAAAATTTGAACAACATTCAAATGTGATAAAAAAAAAAAAGGGCTGAAGTGTACTTTAAATCCCCTATGGGCTTCCTTAATTAAAACATCTTGTATTAGCTCTTTTCTGCATATTTATCCACACAAAAGTTCATGAAGAAGTGTGAGCTGTCAGACCTGGAGTCAAGTGAGTGACTGTTGCCTCTGAGACAGTGGTGTGTCTCTCTCTCAGATCCCACAAGCTCTCATAAATCAAGACCTAAACACCCCCTTTGATCCAGTCATTGTCCCTCAGGAGCGCAGCCAAACTAAATGGAGAGATCTGATTTCTTTATTGCAACGAGGATTAGGGGGAAGACGCCACATCCATCACACGCGACCATTTCAAACCGAATTTTGGAGCATAAAATTTCAGTGCAAAAAAGGGGTCTGTTTTTTAAAAAATTACATGTGACAGAATGATCTAAACAATCATTTCTCAAATGTATTCATTTTTAAGCTGTATATTTGCACTCTTGCCAAGCACACACTAGAGCAAAAAAATGTCCATATTTGGGAGACGCATTTAAAACCATTGAATGCAGATGTGCTTAATGATGATGGACTTATATATTTCATGTGCAGCGTAAGAGACAACATATTTGAATCCCTATTACCTTTATATTAGTATCAAAACTGAACGCATTATTAGAACCACAAAAAAGCAATTTAGTATGTAAATATACATAGACAATAAGCCATTTTGGGCAATTACCAGATGATAACATAGTTTTGGGGTTTATTTCTGAATCGTATAGAAAATCTCAAGCAACACAAGGCTTTAACAAAGATATAGCATATGTTTTATGTGAGTCAGGTGTCAAAAAAGAATTAACACATGGTTTTTATTTCTATAGATTTAACTTTGATTAATATAAGGATTTAGAACATCTAAAATTCATAGATTTCTGACAACATTTTCTCTGTATTTTAACTGTGTCCCCATTAGATAATAATGTATTTCTTTTAAGTGTTTTCTCTAAAATATTAACAACTTTAACACGTTGATTGCATTATTTAACCTTTTTAAATAGAGTGGCTTTTTTTTTTCTTTTACGCAGGTGGCACGCCAGCCTACTGACAAAGATTTATTTTTCAAAGTGAAGTCTTTTTATTTACTGACTCTTTAAAAATCTGTTGACTTTGAAGTGCGCTAAACCCTTGACCGCGTGGAAGCTAATGATCACGCATTTATTTGGTGAAACATTGACCCATCACCTTTGAAGGTGGGATTGTATTGATTTAATGCCAATCTCCGACAATGAGCAGAAACAACGAGTCGCACAGATCCTAGAAATTAGCACAAATAGCCGCTCGAAGTCTGGGCAAATACCACAGTTAAACATTACCGGGGCCTAAAAATAAAAGGTACAAGGGCCCGGCGCGTAAACGGTGCTCACGGTGGGAAAAACTGCCACACACGCCCACCCGAAATTCCGTGTATGACATGTTCAAGTGTTGTGAATGAATGAAAATGCCCAGACAAATTTAAATGCATAGCAATTTTTTGTTGGTGTTATTTATTTGTTTGCTTATTTGCACGCACACCTGTAAGGTTTAAAAGTAAAAAATAAGAGTGCGCCAGAATCAGTTTTATGTCTACAATGCGGCTCTCATGTGTTAGTTATAATTAGTTAAATTAGTTATATGTACAAACATTTGCTTGGTATAATGATATCAATTACGCGTTTCAGATCAGCATGTGCCTTTTGTCCCGTTTAAACCCTTGGCATTTGAAGCTCGTCCGCGGACGTGAGGAAGCGCACAACAATTCATTCTCCTAAAAACCCATTCAGCGTTTACCCAAAAGAACAATGTCATATATACTGACATGAAGTCTTGGAGGTGTGTGTTCGCTTCGTGCGTAATGCCATCGCGGAGCGCAAACAGGTGCTCCAGACGCTCAGACAACTGTTGCCTGCTTTTACGCGCGCACTTTTCACACACTTTCCCCCCACACAAAACAAGTTATTCTCGTAAATCAAAAGCTTACCTGTGTTCATCTGTGAGTAGTGGTTTATAGATTCCGAACTGGTGAAAATATTCATAGACGTCGGGATGTCCTCTTCGGGATACAGGCTGTCGGGGATGGTGTTAATTAAACTGCTCATGGTAAGAGGGAGCTTCTCCGCTAGTTTCCCTGTCATAGCAGTTATATAGAGTCCCACATTTATAGTAGGGACAACGCGCGCAAGGATCCGGCTCAAAAAAGTAAAGGTGAGGATGAAGCGTAAAGGCGCAGGTACAACGCCGGCATCCAAAAGTATCCCGCGCTGGCTTGAACGAGTAGCGACAGTCACGCTGGTGCCTCCTCTCGTGCGCACAAGCTGTAGTTGTTATTAAAGTGATCACAGTGGAGGCTTATGGGCTGCTTGTGGGAAGAATGTGAAGTCAGTGAATCAATGAAGGAGGAGGTGGTGGTGTTGGTTGCACAAGAGCGGCTCTACTTGCTCTATTGGAGCTGAATAGGGGACTCCAGTCAGGCCGTATTAAACAGGGGGCTGGAACATTTGCGTGACGTAGATGACCATATATGGACAGAGCAGCCCGAGAGCCAGGTCCTCCGCGAGCGTCAGTTTAGTTGGTGGAAACTACTATGGAAGGTAAAGGCTCCGAGAGACAGATAGGCTACAAAGTTGAGACAAATGCTGCGGTGGCATCAGATTGTGGATTGTTTTCTTTTATTCTCTTGTCCTTGCCGGAAAACACTGTTATCTGTGTCACTGAGAAACCATGTGGTGCACCATTTGTTGGATTATCAGGTACACCGTGAACTTTTAACGCGAGTATGTAGCAGATAAACAAAAGTTGTTGCAATTGTTTTCATTTAGCCTGTTGGCCTACTTTTTTAGTATAAATGTTCTTTAGTGTTTGATTCAACTCCCATCACATGGTCACACCGTGTAATAAACAACAGAATACAGTCTTAAGCGTTTGTAAATAGTGCATGCTCTGTGTAAACCCTTGGAACCCAAGTTGACCGCTTTAGTGGAAACTCCAAATAAGGCAGTGTCCGGCTCCGCCCTTTTTACTGCATTTGGGCATGTGTGTTCCGGGTGAAGTAGTAGTGGAAAAGTGATCGGAAGCCACAGACGTTCACGCAGATGACAGTGTGGACAGCGTGTCATGGATCACTTTTTTTTTTAGACAATTTACCAATAGTTATTCGAAGCTATTTTTAGGTGTGAAATTTCCCTATTTGTAACTGTCTTCTAGAAATAGTTTATTAACCTAACATGACCTATAATAAGAATACAAAAATTCTACAAGCAGAAAAAAGCTGAATGAACTGTCAGTGCTTGGATTCTTGAGAAATTAATAGTACCTCAATGAAGGCGAAGTGTAAACAGAGTGTGTGGGAGAATAAGTCTGATTCATGCTCGGTGTTTAGGGGGCTTGCACAAATAGAGCAGCAGTGATCTTGTGTGTCTCATTACCACAGACAGGGCCAGCCTCTGTGTGTCTCTTCACTGGCAGTCACAACACAACCAGGGCCATCATGCTCCTTTTGCACAGGCCTGAAAGAGAATGTGAAACAAGTGAAAATCTGTGCTGGAGCAGTGATACATTTCATTTCAGAGCACATCAATCTGATCATAGGTGGATGAATTGCACTGTTATGCTACAACCACAACAATGCTCTTACTCATTTCGACACTTTCATACTCTTGGTATTCAAGAAAAAAGTGTTATCTCAAATTTGCTTGTGTAAAGTCAGGCCCTGAATGCAATCCTTAACATCTGTAGAGCGACGGTTCTATTGTTATTGCATACTGTTGTTGCGTCATTGGGCAAGACACTTAACCCACCACGCCTCCAGTGGCTGTGTGCACTAGTATATGAATGTGTGAGTGAATGGATCCTTGAGGCAAAGCATTCTGAGTGACAAAAATGGGACAAAATGGGACTTGAATGATACTGGAGTTTACTATATCTAGACACTGACCAGTATTATACATAAAAGCAGAATAACACAATAATTCCATTACTTTACAATACTATAGTATATTAACTAAGTGCACTGTATATTGTTGGAGTACAGGGTTGTCATTTGATTCTATTTACCTTAAAAAATGAGCACATGTTCACTGGTGCATCTCTGGAAACAGCTGTGCATGTGCCAGTTTTATTAATGCAAATCAGCTCTAGGGTTAGTAGTTGATGTTATTCCTCTGGGGAGGCGATGGTTTGTCTGTGGTTGGAAAGTTGGAACCTACCTGTTACAGTTTTATTTCCTTGACAGTGAGCGGAGCTGGAGTAGTGCCTGTCAATGGCTCACTATCAGATCTTGATTGTAGCATCCAGGTGCTTTGCATACAGAGATTCCATGGAAGCAACAGCTAATTTTAAAAACTGAAGGGTCACAGTGTAAATTCAGTAGCTATTCCTGAAGTTGGTTGTCTCTGGTTATTCTCACTCTAAGGATGATAGTTCATTGGACAACTGTTTAACATTTTTACAGCATATTCCCTGTTAAGCCATCTTTTTAAGGTTAGTAAAAAAAAAAGAAGTACTTTGTAACTTATGTTTCAAAGCAATATTTACTTATTCACTTCAGTTCTAGTGCACAAACTTTCTGTGCGTGTGTTTTTTTAACTATTCAGGTTATATTCTGTATATATAGCATAGTATATTATGGGTAACTGTCCATCTTCTAAACAATGAGGGTGTCACTGTGAAAGACAAACAATGAAGTGTGATGCGCATCATGAATTCTCCTGTGAAAAGTGCTGCATACAATCGCTTAGCAGCAGGAAGAAAATAAGAATGAAGAGTTGCATGTACCGTTCAGGCAATTGAATTGATTATACAAATTCCACTTTAATTAATGTGAGTTTGAATAAATTAAGAATTATTAAACTTGTTTCTATATCATCGGGGGAGGAGAAAATATTTTTTAAAGAATTCAATATACAGCAGTGAAACTACAGCTGTCAGTTTTTCCTTAATCATTATACTTCAACTCTCTCGACATTTGGAATAAAAATAAACACATTCACGGATGCTGAGCGGCAAACCCAGCTGTTTTGGCAGGATATGTCCCAGATATAAAGAAAAAATGCAATGTGTATTTGGATGCACAAATCTTGGCATTTCAATGATGCACTGATGGATTCAGTAGGTGGATTTGGAAGAATGTGCTCCTACTTGGCGTCATGCTATTGTTGCCAATTGGTTAAAAAATATATAATTTCATGAGGCAAATGAAATGGGTAAAACAAGGTCAAGAGCAGCCCCCCAAACAACAGACAGAGACTTCCAGACAGTGCTTTTGTTCACTGTTTAGTTGTTTTGTTTGCGGGCATGATGCTTTGACTGTTAATTCAGGAGAGCAAACAAAAAGAGGATGCCGGACAAAGTGATCAATGATCTCCCAGAGTTCATGGGGAGGCCACACAGGGGTTTACCGATGCTGGCTTAACCACCAAAGGAACAAAAACCTCTGTTACCTACTCCTGCCTGCCCCACTGATGAGACACTAAACTAGGGTCAATGCAACCACCAACTAAAGATTGATCATCACAACATCAAAGTCCCGCATGGAAATCCAGCCTTTTACAGACATCTGGGGTATTGATACAGGGCCATCCCAGAGGAGGGTTGCTGGTTAGAAACCGATATTTCCTCCTGGGGGGTACTCTGACCCACCCGTATAAAGGCTCATAACATCTGAAAAGTAAGGTTGAAAAGTTTATTCAGACCATTCTCTGCAGAGCTTATAGGTAGGCCTCGTACACAACAGTCCAAAGTTTAGAAAGAAATTAGATCAAGGACAAATAAACCATGCTTTTACTTTTTAACCATTCAATTCCGTTCAATCAATTGAACAGTTGTGTCAATGGAAATATGATAAACAATTACACAAGCACAGTTCATTTCACCACAGACTGGGCAGTCCCTCCCCCTGCCATGTCACTGTAGAGTAATTTGGTTCAAGTTCCACTGTGGCATCCGGCAGTGCTGCGGTCTCGGTTTCACCTCCTACTTCCTTTTTTAGGCCCTGACGTGTTTCCGCCTCTGAATTTAGAATAAACTCTTTCCACACAAGTTGTGATATCGGGCCATCTTCCTTCTCTGTTTGGAAACTAATGAGAAGTCCCCAGTGAGGTCAAAAACAATCTCCCAAATCCTCCCAACCCGAAGTCATGTGATACTAAAACCTACAGACTCAGCAAAATGAAATCGAATTTCAGCAACACTGCACCACAAAATACAAAATAATATTATGTCATATATAGCGACTGTGAACTCCAAAATTTCAAAATGTTGTGCTTGCTAGCGTGCCTTTTTGCAAAATCAGAGAATCAGAGAAAAAAAAGAATATTGAAAGGAGAGACAATGTATTACTACATTATAATTAAACAATATAAATGGTCTTTTCTGAGTTTGAAACAATAATGTAACAGGGATTGTCAGTCTTTATAGTTTTCAGTGAGGTATTGCAGGGTGGCCACAGGTGCTCCAAGTCCAACCCGCTTAAAGAAGGCATCAACATCCCATTTCCCTATAACAGACACAACACAAAACATTATTGTAGAAAAAGATAAATAAGAGGCTCTTTATTTTTCAAACAGTGATAGTACAGATATAGTTAGGTCAGAGTTGCAGTCTCGAGTGCATTCCCACCACAGAGTTGAGCATGTTTAAGAGATATGCGGCCTAACTCGGAGCACATGGCTCGGAGATGTGAGTCACTGAGAACAGCTCTGCTCAAAATAAAACATGTTGCGGTAATGATGGAGGTGGGAACGCAAGGACGTATTGGCAACAAGATATGATTCAATCGCCTGGACTGTTTTTTTCCTCCCTCCCCTTTTAAACAAACACCAGACGGCCATCCGGCTGGTATGACAATATCACTTTTAGGGATTTTGTCAAACGCTGAATCCCTGCAGCTTCCCCTTCCCTCTGCACAAAAAAGACAAATTCACAATTATTTATCCAACAAAAAACAACAGTTTGACTTTCAAAAAGTCCTAGAGAGAAATGTGCATTTTCTTATATGCTTTTTGTCGCAAAGTGTAATTGAAAAAAGGTTAAAGCAAACTTAGAGGTGATGATACATAAATGCAAAAGTATAGTGGAGAGAGGGCTTCTGGACTAAAACCTATTCTATGTAAATACACAAATGAGTCTAGAAAGCAAGTAAATTGATCCACAAAGGGATATGGAGGGAAGGGTTGGTCTTTGCATGATAATACAGGCATACCTGACATTCTGCCATTTCTCTGTGTGAAACAATGGCATAAACAGCTGCTCACGGACACTGAAGCCAGGAGCTGAAGCTCTCCAAATGTGCAGAGAGAGCGGTCCCGCAACGAGGGGAGCGACATGACTGCGTTTGACCCCTCACAGCAGCAGCTCCACAGGTCTGAGCTCAGGCTGTTTTTACCATCAGGGAGCCACTTCTGTGTCCTCCAGCTCAAACCAGGAGGCTAGCGCTTTCTGCACTCATCTCTCAGAAGAGCTACACTAAATTAATTTGCATTTTACTAAAATAAGGTGCACACTGACTAAAATATAGCTTTGGAATACGGTAACATGTGAATTATATTTATATTTTATTCAGCCAAGACTGCAAACACAAAAATGTGTTACTGAGGGGCTAAAGATTATACATTTCTAGGTATTGTATATGAGTAAACACAAGCAAAAATACTGTAGCTGTTTATAATCATTGATACCGTTTTCCCGGTTCTTTCCATTACCAGTAGGTTTAAAATGTTTATAAATTGTCACAACTGTTTACTGTGAAAAGTTGTACATGGTTTTGTTTATATTTTTATATTATCATACATTACTTTTTTTTTCCATATTCAAAATAAATTAAATGCATATTTTTGTGTCCTGTTGTTGTAAACATGTTGTATTTATAAGTCAGAGGTGATAAAGCATAAACATGAGGAGAATATTTACCTATTCATCTTAGCAGGCTAACACTATGGGCGCCTCTTCAGCCCATTGAATGAGTGGCAGCAGACAGGGGTCGGGTCAGGTCCTGGCTCAGGTGGACAATTGGATGAATAATGACCCAGAGATGAGCAGACAGCACTGAGCTACTGGGACAACCTGCTGGGAGCTCTCATAATCACATAGGGGCAATAGAGTTAGGTGACCTGAACACGAGACAGGACATGACCCCAATGACCCTTTGGCCAGAGGTGAAGTGGAGAGTAATGTACCGCCTCTGCAGAACCCCCCTCACTCCAGCAGTGAAAGAGGGATTAACAGGACTCAGGAAAAGGTAATGGTAGCACTCAAACCTCTTTGTTTTAGGATTTCTTCTTTCTGGATGTGTGTTCCTGTATTGTAGGTGCTTAGAACCATTACATCAGTAACAACAGAACAAATTATACACTGATAAGTTTGAACTCTAGATCAGGACTATTCAACTAGACCTGTCACGATAATTACTATATCAACTTATCGTTCAATATATAACAGAAAGTACAATATTTTTGGGGCTCAATATTTATTGTGTGTATTTTCTTTGCACTTCGGAGATCCTTTTCTTTGTTTTGTTTTTTTTTTTAATATGATTTGAGAGTGAAATAAGCAACTTTTATGACTCATTATCAACACCAACTAACTACAACACTGTTTCGTTGTGCTATTTGATCATTGCAACTCATGTTTTTTTTCCAATATTATTGTTTATCGTGATATTTTCTGAAGCAATTTATCGCATTTCAAAATTTGTGACAGGCCAATATATAACATTTTCCTCTCACTTTTGACACAGTTTGGGGTCGCACAAATCTCCCACACCAGATCTGTTTTAGTTATGATAACATAACAATGATAACATATTAGAATTTTGTGAGGAATAAAGTACAAAAGGATTTACCAACATTGTTCCGCAAAATTGCCAATCCAGTACTGAACTAGAATTAAACTAGGACCAAACCACGACTAACAAACAGAATTAACCCAGAATTAACCCAAGTCTAAAACAGAATTAAGCAAGAATTAAATCAGAAGTAAACCTATAAGAAAGAGAAAATCTATTTTCGGTTTTTCGGATGCAATCCAATCTATTTATTGAGGCTTGGGACTGCCACAAAATATGAGGCTAGTTTCCATCTATGACTGGATTGCACCTCCAAATCCTTGATGGGCAGTTTTAAATCACCACTTCACGATTGAATGAAGTGATTTAACTGGAGTAACCACATGGATAGATACTGCCACATGCTTCTGTCTGAGCCACCATTTCTCACAGCATTACATTGATTTTAAACAAACATAGTAGATGTGTAAAGTTTTGCACAAAGTAAGCGAAATTCCTGGTGTCTGTGGTCACTCGCTGATAATCCACAAAGCCTTACCAGTGTCCCTAAAATAGTCTGTTTGTAGTATGATGCTCTTCTGCCTCTCCCATCTGCCGGACCATGGAAAAACGCACAGATAGTGATAGTGAATTCTTCCTGCCCGGCCTCTAGTTTCCATCTCTCTTTGCCTGGGTCTGCTTTGAGGAGACACAGTAAATACGCGTGAGGTGGTTGGTACCTTTTTAGATTTAGTGGCGTCTCCGTGTTTAAAATGTGTAATTGTATTTTCTAGTTGGACAAAGTTGGACAGCAAGTGTGGCTGTCATTCCCCAATTTGAGACAATAATGCTAGTCGATAGCTGGACTTCATTTTCATCACTTTAAAGTCTATATCACAGGTTCTCATGTTTTTTTTAATTATGACTTAGTCTGGTGGGATAGCACCTGTGTTAAATATTTATCATAGTAGTAGTAATAGTACATCTGTGAAGTTGCAGTTTGTGAAGAAAGTCTGAAAAATAAAAGTTTTAAATTACAGAAAGTAGAGCTGAGACCTAAAGCACACATTTTACGCAACAGACACAATTTTCAGACAGTTTAAACAATCATTTAATAAAATCGCAGAGGGATTCTGGTTTAGATCTCATAACTAATTCCTATATTTTTCAACTTAATTGTTTACATTTTTCTTCACAAACTGCAACTTGGCTGATGTAAGACTATGATTAATATTTACCACAGGTTCTGTTTCACCAAACTAACTAATAATTAGAATACCATGAGAACACAGACTATAATGGAGAATATGCACTTTAATAGCATCTTAATGTATCTTTATGCTGCAGAATAAAGCATTTTTAAAAGAGATTTATATGTCAGTGCGTCAGTGTGCTCTGTAATCCTGTCATCGTTTCGCAGGGCAGATGCTTGTTGTGATAGGACCTGGGTCGGGGAAGGGTGTCACAGGGATTTTGGCTGCCGATCGCTCCTCGCAGCCTGCTGTCATTTTAGCAGCTCACATTGTCATAAGCGTTGTCACTTCGGAGATGCAGTCCTTAAGAAATATGGCATACATGGAAGGATAAATTTGGAGTGTATTCTTAGTGGCTGTCACACTGCATATATACTTTACTTAAGAGGGATTATTGGCATGGTTACGGGAAATATGTGCAGCAAGGCAAAACAGTATAAATAAATGTGGTTGGGAAATGTATCCAATCATCTGATGCTCTTTTGTGTTATGCTCGCAGGTGGCTGGAAACTATCCCAGTTACTATGGGCCTTAGGTGGGGTGCATTCTGGGTAGAGGCCAGTTAGTAGCAGGGAAATACACAGACAGACAACCATCCACGAACAACCATTCACACACATATGCATTAGGGATGTCAAGATTATACAGTTAATCGATGATTGTGATTATTCTACTCACAATATAATATAATACTCAATAAATGTGATAATTTAAGATGCAAAATTAAGTATTGTTGCTTCAGTCTTCAGTCCAAAAATGCACCAAAATGAAAACTCCTTTTTTAAATCTTATGTTTTTGTCCTTTTATTTATTTCATTTTTCCTCCAGAAAGTTAAATTTCCATTTCTTGAGGAACAGTAATGTGTTAAGACTATGGGAAATAAAGAAAATTAAAGATCTGAGTGTTGTTCAGTTACATTCTCAGTAATTGTGAACAACCGTTAAATTCTGTTGTTTTTTCTCATAATAATAGTATGACTAAAATTGTATATTGTGACCTCCCTGACATGCATATGCTTTTGGATGAGACATAGTCATTCAAATCAATCTTCTTCAAGCTATTTCACAAAAATTGCCATTATTTGCACCAGGAAAACAGAGGAGGGAGATAAACTGAAAAACTATATTGCAATTGCTGTTTTGGAGATATGCAAAATAAGAATATCAAGCATATTGCCTACAATTAAAACAAAAAACAAATTACTCCAAAAAGTGATAAAATTGTGTAGTGTAATATCCCAAACAAGACTGTAAAGCGATATTTTTGTCCTTTTATGGTTAATTTTACAATCTTGTTTGTACTTGAACCTCAACCAAGACATTTACAGACACATTTTTAGCACATTCGGTATAATAATATATTATAATAACTACTCTTTTAATAGCGTTAATAAAGCTTGATTAAAGATGTAATTAATAATAAACAAACGTATTAAGAATGATTCATATTTTGTAACCACTTAATTAATGCCCTAACACTAACTCTTAGTCCTAACGCTTTAATTAAGTACTTACTGAGCCTGAATCCTTCTTCATAAGCTATTTGTTCATTATGAATCAAGTCTTTGTTCATGCTTTATGTGTAGTTATTATTAAGTGGCATCTACATTTCTGATGCATTGTTGAAATATCATCAGAATATTGTTATTGAGAAAATATTTTGTTTTAGATATTCATTGTCAATATCGCTCACCCCTGAAGGTTACATTTTACTTTTGCAAACCTATATTTAACAGACTGAAGTTTTTTGAGAATACTCTGAATTGTTTAGCTGATGAGGAAGTGTAAAAACAAAATGAGAGGCCAAAAACTTAAAATGCCAAAGTGCTGCTCTGAGGCATCGACTGCTGGCTGAAACTCAGGCCCCACAGTAGCTACCAAATCGCGGCTGTGTGACTCCACGCTTCTCTGATTAATGGTAGAGGCAGTGGGTGGGTGGTAGACATGGATCTGCCCATTACCACACTGCAACATTGCAAATGGCTTCAATTACTGTGGAGTGTGCTGAGCTGGCAGTAGGGGCTCCAGGAGGCAAGATGAGCAACGTGCAGCGGCAGCTAACTCCACTGTGATCCATTCATTCGCACAACGTGATCATCGCTGAGTGTACTTCTACTATTGTGTAATTTACCAGCGAAAACAGCCAGACGAATTTCTTCACTTTTTCATTTTTAAAACTCCAGCTGTGCTTCTGGTGTTTCCTGGATGTGTTTGGATGCACTGGGGTCAATAGGTTGTGTGCGTGTGCGTGTGTGTGGCTGCAGTAACACGAACATGCCCCCGATTGTAACGCTGTTTCCCCCACAAACTGACTCGCCGGGACTAAACAGTAGCGGCACATATTGAGGGCTTGCCAAGTGGCTGACAAGTATCATGAGGGTCTGCATGCCCACGCCTGCCCCACACCCACCCGGCCACCCCCACCCACCCTGGCACCGGGGCAGGCTCAGTGAGGGACAGCCTTTCTGAGCCACAGCGATGGGATTCCCTCTTCTGATCACGCTCCGGAGGACTGAGCCAAGTGTGCAGCAGTCACTTCAGTCAATCAAAGCTCACTGATCCAACATCATCAGAGAAATCATCCTCCAACATAAGACTTGATTGTAATATGTCTGTAAGGTTATGGCACACTCCAAGAAGAGATGCTCTGATGGAGGGTTGTCAGCGTTACACGTGTTGTGACAAAGTGTTGTTGTCCATAGCAAAGTATGATTAATAATAAAGGTGCACTATGTAACTTTTCAGGTGGATGTGATTCTAATGCCTCGAATGTTCTATAGGATGGCATTAAACTAATCTATCTTGCATTTTTTACAGTTATCAGTATTTTTGGTGGAAAAAAGGAGAAGAAAATAATTCTGTTGGAATTTCATGTTTTGTAAAAACACCATATAAAAGTGCTCACTATTCACAGGGAAATACTGGTTGCTGGAGAAATTGTGGTTGTCAAGTGGTCCACCATTAGCGTGTGTTTTTGTTTTGTGTTTTTCCGACAAACACTGTTTACAGTAATGGCAGTCCACTTGACTGAGGAACTATGTATCTGGGTCTCAAACCTCCTGTCATGGATACACTAAATAGATACCATCGGAACAAAATTTTGAAAGAAGGCCAAACTGCACCAACAATCAAGGACTGGACTGAAATAGCACAAGTTCCAAATGTCTGTTTTATATATTTTTCTTTATGTGATAAATTAGTTTGAAAAGATGAATTAGGAGCACATTTTGTTGAATAACCAGCCAGAAAAGCATTGGTCAAATTTGTTTTGGGCTTTCAGGGAGGGCCAAAGATGAAAAGAAAAAGGGCTCTGAAATTTGCGATAAAATTGAGTCAATGACTGTGTTAGTGGAAGTGGAAAAGGATCATTAGGAGACTCCCACCCACAACTAAATGCTTCCCCTTCACAAATCACATCAATGAATGTCATGGGCTTTGAGAAATGCTCTGTGTGTCACACCACATGGAGGCAGGACAGACGTTAATAAGTGAACATACTTAACGGAGGAGGTGGGGAGACAGGGATTCCCTTCGGTTCCTCTTTCGTTGTTTGTGTGGGGAAACCGTGTTGTCGGCCAAGAGGAGGCCAAAAATAATGTAGCAGGTACAACACGAAATTTAGCTCTACAAATAATGACTGTAAAATGTCCCAATTGGTTTGCATATAAACCGTGAGTAGACATTTATTTTTCATTTGTTGTGCCGATGCTCTGTATATCTGTGTGCTAATCAACAAGACCAGCTAGTCCCATCAAATGAAATGTTTCATTATCTGAGACTGGAACAGATAATTTCATAGAGAAGAAAGGAAGTGCTACATCTGGAGGTGAACTCATCGTGTTGATTGAGGATGGGTGGACCCACTCATTTCAGGCAGAAAACAAATAGAGTAAATTAGTGTAGAAACACAATTTTCTTTGGTCAATGTGTAAAATGTAAATAAAAACAGTGCCATGTTTGACCTAGTTCATAACTAGAGTTTTTCCACTACAACGTTTAGACCTTAAACAAAAGTATTGCAATAATTAAAAATGACATATTGTTTTTGATCAAATTGAAAATGTACATTGTTTATGCATGAAACATTATCTGATTTGGGTTTGTAAAAAAACGAAGCACCAGCTCTTGCATATTAAACGATCCCAGTATTATTTATGGCACTAAAAGCTTAATGACTTCTGACTTGGAGAGTAGCAAAACAATAAATCAAGAGTTTCCAAATGTGAGTTTGGGAGAACAGCTCCAAAGTGCACCTTTTTGACATTTTACTTTTTGCAGGTTTTTGACATCAAACTGAGTTTAGTCTAATGTGCTGGGATTGTTTGCTGACACAGCTGTCAAAACTTCAAACAGCGCAGACTGGCAGCTCCCCTCACTCGCGTCCACAGTGCTTCAAGACTCAAACCTCCTTTTCCTCCTTTTCAAATCAGAGCCTGTGACCCGACTAGAACCGACAGACAGACACGCCTCCTGTGGGGTGCTGTACCAAGAAGCGTTGCCCACCTTTCAGAGACTTTTCTTCAGGGGGTAGGAAAAGTCAAGGAGTACAAACAAAACAATAACAAACAATGTCTTCTGAGAGACACGCTATGGTGTATCAGTGATTTGAATTAAATATGCACATTATTGACACAGTTGACGGAGGATAAGAAGACAGGGGCAAGACAGACTTGTGCAGGTGTGCGTGGGAGCTAACAATACCACAGCCGGCTTCCTTTATAACCTGATTAACATGTCCCTTGTTAAGTTCAACCACATGGAGGAAATTGTCCTCTTGAAATGCTTTGGTTAAATATTAATAATTATTTGCAAATGATGTCAAATAGTGGTTGTTGATCATAACCGGAAAAACCAGGGCAATGCGTCGGTGTATGGTATTCACTGTTGTATTATATAACAGCAAATCTTATATTGAATGAACCCAATACGGCAGTGGCTAATGATATAAGCTGTATAAAAATAATATATCATTGAGACATGATATACTGACACTAAGACGAGACATGCAGATTTGCACGGACGTAAATAGAAAGCTTAAAACCACAAATGCTTCACAAAAGTACAAAAGGTTTTAGTGCTGATTCAACACAAAATTAGTGGGAGTTAGTGTAGAATTTGACTTCCTCTGTGTTTCTCAACATTCTAGGAAACTTTCTTGGATCATGATCGCATAGAAACAGTCACTTTATTATGATGACATTTACAGTGTGTGCATCTGTCTTTTTGTCTCATTCACTGTATATTTGTTATTACTATAATAGTCTAATAAAGTTAAACAATACAGATAATTCCCATATTACAATTGTGTGTTGTTATTGTTTTGCAATTGCTTTGGAACAAACTTATCATAAATGTTGCAGATTGTTTCCACATATTGCAAAACTATTTACTCAAGTGAAGTCACAAAACATTTCAGGAAAAAAACTAAATATAAACACCCTATAAACAGTTTCTGTAGGTCTGAGAACAAGGTATATGCTGCAAAGACAGTACGTATAAAATATTTCTTTTCTTTCTTTTCTTAAATCTGGCAAACCTTTGCACACTTTGCAAAACTATTCTCAAATGTCTTAACTGTTCAGAATGTTTGAAGAATCTAAATTTGTGAACAAAACTTAAAAACTGTAGAAAGGACGCTTTGAGGTCAAAGCAATGTCACGATACTAAAATCTTTAACTCATTCTGACTTGATACTATGGAATAAGCTCGATACTCCAATTTCAATACCACAGAGATGATCAAAAAACTCTTTTTAAGACAACAGATTGTAATTTTCAAAACAAATTCATAGTACTTTCTTTATGTGGTCTTGTACTAGTTCTGATAGAGATCAAGATTCATTCTAAAACTGTACAGAAAGGGTTTAATATTTGTCCTGTTTATGCTTTTAAAGCTTCCGTATTTTGATTTAGCAATTAGTATAATTTTTGCAATACTTTTCACAACCCTAACAGCAAATCATCCTCATCCATAATCATCGTCCTGATTATTTGGTTTACAATTGATTACTATATTGTCAAACTTAACTTAAAAAGTATAGACAAAATATATTTGACTATTTTGTGACAGTTTATGTAGATTTAACTGTGGTTTTCTTCCATATCATTCTGAACAGAAAGTTACTGATCGTATCTTTGATTACAACATTATTGTAATTTAATAGAGCAATAATGGAAAATTGCACAGCTCTATTTGTAGTGTCATATTGTCTTGAAATTTACCCTAATTTCACCCTCATTTCCCTAAGATACAGCCCTATCAAGCAATAATAAAGTGACAGGTTCTTTGTGAGGATAAACAACAAGTAGAAGGACGTTCCTTCAATGTCAGTAACACAGGAAATAAGATAATTAAGAAATCACTGTACAGCAAAAACAACGGTGTAAAGTCAAGGTGCTAGAGTGCAGGCTATTTACCGCGGTAAGACTTCTCCGCCTCAGTCAGAGTCACTCGGGCATCTGCCGGCTGCTCAAACAACATGAACTGGTACCGATGAAAGCCAGATTTGCTTGGCGGTGTTGGCGGGCGATAGTCTGTATGGAACAAGACATGTAAATGATAAAAGCTGGAAAGGTGAGGTGAAGATAAATACATACAGTGCAATTCTCACCATCTCAACCAGACAGAAAACATAACAAACACTATTTTTATTAATGCTAATTTGATATGATCTAAAAAACAAACGAAAAACAATAGATAGGTGTAAACACTTGCCCGCCAGCGTGGTGCCTTTTATTTGTCCTTTTCTCAGTGAAGTGCCCTGCAATGTCAGCAGAAAGATAGTTAGACAGAACCACAGTGCAGTCAGATTCACCTGTCTTTGTAAGAGGGATTATAACAATTATAATGTAAGAAACACATTAGAACAAATTAATATAGTCAATTTCTCTGGTGCATCTCTTTTATGTGATCTGTTCATTAGAGGTGCAAATTTATACCTTTACTCCAGTGAAGTTGATTTGAGTTTGAGAACATCCATCATACTTTACTAATTTATTGATTTAGATTACAGTTCAAGGTGCTCCAATTACTGATTAACAGATAGACATTTTACGTTTGCATAAATATGGTTAACAAACTGACCAAAGTTTTATTATTAGCAACTCATAAGTATTTTTCTATTTCGTTTTTTTAGATGATTGAGACGACTCAATAAAATAGTGTCCCATATGACTAATGACCTCCTGTTGCCTAGAAACTATCATCACCCATATATAAAGATGAATATTTTCCACATAAGCCTCTTCCACAGTGATAGTAAGGTTAAACTCCCTCACCCCCAGAAGCTCTGCAAATTGTACACAGAGATGTTTGTTTACTTGGCTGCTCGCTGCTACACGCTGTATCTTTGAGTGGGAGGAAAACCACTAAATATGTTGTCTGTGAAATGGCCCAAAACCCACTTGAGGTAAGCGTGGAAGTCCCCCATCACAAGCGTCAAGTACACCTCTGTCTGCGGGCCTGTCGAGGTTTCTGCGCGCACAAGCGCCGCCCGCAGGCAGGCAGAGGAACTACACTGAAGGAAAGGCCAGCTCTTAAGAAACTTTCATCTTTTAATAAGGCGGTACAGTTACAGTTTAGGGTGTAAACAAGGATTTTGGACAAAAAGCCATAAAAGCAAGAAAAATGATCTCACACTGCACCTAAGACACCAAACAATACTACACTGACTGAGGATTTCTAGCACTTCCTCTGTTCTGAATAGATATTGTTGTATACCAGATTTGATTAGCCTCCAGAAGAATAATAGTACAAATGTTCATTAAACACTTCTTTATTTTAAGGTTTATTAATGGCATATTCCATGTAGTCTTTACTTTGTGCCTGGAGAGAGCTGTGGGAGTACAACGTTTAAAGTTCATAAATATTAACTCAAGCATTTGTACTGAAAGCTTCGATGTTTCGATACATGAGCTTGTGCAGTCTGTATTTCCAACACTTATCAGCGAGAGGAAGCTTTATTTAGAAATACCAGGAGTCCTGCCGCCTCAAGCATCCAAACCCATCACCATAGAAACAAGTAGTCAACATTTGAGGATGCAACATTTTCCCATATCTCAAAAAACTCTGCCTGCCCTTTTAATAACATTTCAGTACAGAGAAAACAATGCCATGTTATGATGCAGTGAACTAAGAGAAGCATACTTAAACTGACAGACCATCTGCCTTCATAAAAAGACTGGTCTGACTTTATAGAAAGTCTTACTTAGTGACCCTTTGGCGCAGCATCACACTTATCTACAGGACATTCTCACATGGTGGGCGGGATTTCCTGTGGGACCCTGCTGTGGAGGCGGAGCAAACGGAGTTTAATATTATTGAGACAAAATGATTGGCAGGTGCTAATTGGGCCACTCTATCGTATAGTATAAAGAGTTACACGGGGTTGCAGAGAGGAACTGATTTGATTATTTTGGATCAGTAAATGTGGGTTTAGGGTTAGAATCAATGGATTTAGAAAGAAACTTGTAAAAATGTTCCATTAGATCTAATAGACCATCTGGGGCCTAAACACACTTTATGTGTACAAATACATCCTCCCACATGTTTTTCTTTGGTAATAATAAGGACTTACACCCTGGTGCCCAGAGTCAGGACTAAACATGACTAAACAGCGTTTCCGTTTTATGCAGCTATAAACTGGAACAGTCAGACATGTGAGACAGGCCTCTGCTCTGACAATGTTTAAATCAAGGTAAAAACAGCTCTGTTTAGCTGTGCATACAACTGAAAGATTGTAATCATTATAATGATTTTGGACGTCTTTTGCTGTTTTGTGATTTTAATGGAATTGTATTGTTCTGTAAAGCACTTTGAATTGCCTTGTGTACGAATTGTGCTCTACAAATAAACTTGCCTTACGTACTGTTTTACAAGCTTGACAAGCCTCTCATATCACTACTTCAGCTCTTCTTTCCTTCATTGCAGTCAATGTTCATTCATTCTCTTAGAAGACTGACAGAAAAGTGGTTTCCAGTCTGTGCCATCAGCTCCTCAGACCACCTTTAGTCATTTAGTAGTTGTGCGTGTTTTTATCCCACCACTCAGATGTGTGTGAACAATTATAACAAAAGGCATTCTTAGGTCAGCTAATTTAATAAGCATAATTTGTACAAATTTGTATTGTAATCACCATTCAAAATAGATCACAAGAAGTTACATTGGATATGCCTTCTAGCTCTGAGCTAATAATTCATAAAATCATAAACTGGGTAATATGGGGTTAATGTTATATTTTATGTCAGTATATTTTACTTATAGCATCTTGTACTTTGCACATGTATGTGCGAGTTTGTGTCTTTGTACAGAGAAATGTTTATGTTGTCAGTGATGTGCCCTCTGTAATCAGTCATTGTTCAGCAGATGTTTGGCAGTTTGCCCAAGACAAACTACCCTCTGCTCTGATAACATACATTTGATTGAACAAAAGCCCATATGTAAATTATGTAAAGTTTAAATAATTACATTTTACAAATTGGTTTATTTAAAAAGTGAAAAAGTTATTTCGCCTTATTACATACAGCACTATTAGAAAAACGAAAAGGAAAATTTAGAAAATGACTGGGCTTTGCTCATGCTTCAGGAATACCCACTTGTGTTGGAGTGAGTGAATCACAAAGTGGGCAGTGCGGGACCCACAACTGACAGAAGCAAAAACAGAAACCATCAGACTGGCTGCTCTGGTACAACACAGTTACAGCCAGAGCATTTCAGTACTAATCGATCAATTTTGTATGTTTAATAAGGGCTAAAGAATTGAGGTAAAATGTCATGTTACATGTCAGAGATGAGAACGAGTGACTGAGTTCAGACACGAACACAGGAGATTATAGTGCACGGAGCTCCCATCTTTTTTTTTCTTTTGAGAGCTTCTTTTTCTTAACAAAAGATGCAGAAAGCTACTCTTGTTAGGAACTTATCAGGTTTGTGCAGGCATAGTTGCACATTTTAGTGCATAACTGCATTTAAGGAATACATTGGATTGGATACATATAGGGATGTCACAATATAAAATTTTACTGTTATGATAATAATGAGAAGAAAGATCCCGATTATTCACGATTATTGGAACTATGACCAAACAAAACCATAATCCTTCATTTGCCTTCATTTACCTAACCCACCCTAACCCTTTGTCTTCATTTGCCTACACCATAATCCTTCATTTGCCTTTTTACGAGGGTCAAGTAGATCACCATTAGCATTAGCTTTATGAAATCAAACTTTTTGAAAGAAAAAGTAATGACATTGTCACATAAATAGCCAGATGAAAAAAGCACTTTACATGTAGTTTGAGTTTTCTGGAGTATAGATTGAACTGAAATTACTCACTGTTGCTGTCTACAATTCTCAAAATTATTATTTTCATATTCTCATGACTATATTGTGACCTGAATAATCACGATTGTCAATTAACCGAATAATCTTGACATCCCTAGATACATACAGTGACATGGACATGTGATAAATCCAAAATATGACATTCATAAGGCTTTGGTGAGATGTTAGAATGGGCCTGAGAGCTACTCTATCAATAAAAGGAGTGAGAAATGAGAGAGGAGCATAGAGGGACATGTTTCACTTGAGGATGGATTTTACGTAAGTTTGGATTTTTCCCCCCACTGCTCCTGCTTTAGAATGGGCCTCAGTGTTCACCTGGCATGGCGCAGGCTTGATGAGAATTGGTGTTTAGCCCCCACAGTCTACAGTTACAATCCTAAAACATAATACGACTAACTACAAATCCTTTTCATAATTCACATATGATTTATAGAGGCCAAATACAGTTCAGGTACCACCAAAGGCCAAGTTGCTGAAACCTTTCTCCTCTTCAGTTATACATTTATCAGCCTGAGGGAGGAAGATGAGCTCTGTTTTGGTTTGATTCACTTTCATCACTTCCTGTTCCGAGTGCAGTGGGTGGGAGTTTGTAAAGATGCTGGGTGCGGTTTTCACCAGGACTACCCAGCGGCCCACCAAGAGCCCTGTTCTCCATCCACCTCTGTGTGGGAGAAAGAGCTTCCCTTTGTCAGCAGCAAGACTTACTCATGCACCTCCATGTATCAGCGGTGCATCTCCTCCTCCTCGCCCCGCACACCCACACCAGGCAGCACCCACGTCCTTTCTCCTGCACTTCGGAGAGCCTCCTTCTCCCTGGTACTTGCAGTCAGGCTAACAGACGGGTAGAGAGAGCATGACAGATGGTGTTCACAGCTCTATTTCTGAGGCTGGACTTGCACCGCCACAGCTACGCCCCCCTCCCCCCACTCGCCTATTCCACTGCAGCCAAGTGCTTATGACAGCCTCCCTCATCTACGCCTCGGTAATTAAGCCCATTCATTTGCAGGGTTATTGTGAATTAAAAGTCAGCGTCTCCAAGTAAACCAAGGAGAAGTGCTTGCAGGTTAAACATGTTTGGTTTTACTGGGTGATGAGACAAAGAAAATAGTTAAAAGTTTGAAAAACATGGCGATAGATTCAGAGGACACTTGGTGCGCTGAGTATTTATCGTAGTGACACATGATACACTTTAAAACACAGGGCCACAGGTGCAACTATCTCTACACCAGTTTAGTTTGATTCTTCTAACCCTAGTCCACAATTCTGGACACACAAAGCCAATCCACTCACGGAGGGGTCTCTCCTCCAGTGTGGTTCTCCTCTAAGATTGCCTTTTTACCACCAGATTTTCATGCTCAGAAGAACGGTCTGATGATATTTACTTGTTTCATTGTCTGCTGGACATTGACCTGTTACTTTTCTTGATTGATTGTCATTTTACGATTATAAACAATAGTCATGAAGTCTGTGACCAAACCATGTAGAAAAGCCTGGATAGTAATCTCCAATATATGTTACTTGTCACGTAAGGGAAACTTTATTCAAATGCAGCAAGTGCTACCATACAGCTTCAACAGATGGCTTTAGTCTTCTCATATTCACTATGAACCCAAGGTACAGTGTCTTGCTGCGGCTGAAGTGCAGTGGTGCTCATGGAGCAGGCTGGTGACCTCTGGAGCCAGATGGAGGCAGCTCACAAACGGCTTCACCTTCTGTATCAGCGGCATCTTGTTTTAATGTATCCAGCCTTTACAACCATGTGGAGCATGTGGCGCAGGGCTTTTGAAACATACTAAAGCATGGTGTGTGTTTGAGGCACCAGCCACATATGGAGATTCTTTAAAATATGAAGTTCTTTAAAATAATACAGAAAATAATGCTCCATGACAACTGACAGTTTCAAATATAATAATTATAAACCAAGGAAATCTAGGCGCGTACTAATCCACAAAGTTACAGTCTTAAATAAATAAGTATAAATGGCTTGGCTGGTTGGGAAAGAGCACTTTGTGATTATATGAACAGGTCTAGCCAGGGCGGGTTATGGAGAGTAATCTTTGATGAGCTTCAGTGCATTGACAAATTAACCCACTTAACAATACAGTGCACAGGACTAATGGCTTTAGTAACTCATTTGGCTTTGGTAATGAGGTGAGCTGGAAACACAAACTGTCCAGTTATTAACCGAACTGTATCCTGACATCAGCTGACATGTAATGTGAAGAACCTACACTTCTTTGGACTCAGTTCATTAGCAACGAGGCATACTATTACTCGAATCACTGGATAAGAAACTATCCACTTAGAACTATAATTTATCGTCTCTCATTTGCATACATTACAAATTCGTCTTTACACAATGGCCTTGCTGCGTTGGTCATCTTCTTCTCACGGAGCAGATTGGGCTTAACAGGGCAGTGGTCATAGCATTTTAATAACATAATTTCAGCCTTAGGCCATTTATCAGTTGCGCGTGTGTGTTCGCGGTAGTGACGAGTCTACAGTGATATTGAGGGAAGCCCAGAGTTCCCAAGGTAACAGTCAGATTGAGTGGGGGTTGGCTGAGTCATTTGAAGGGAATCCTGGATGGTGTACAAGGCTGCCCACTCGCCCTGCCCCGTTAGCTTCATCAGCATAACAAGCAAATAAAAGCATTGACATGTCCCCATATAGGGCTTGCCTGGCTCACGGGGGTGGCACTGGAAAATCCCTCTTTCCTTTTGCCGACTACGAGCAGCAAAACAAGGCATACAAAGTTATCTAACAAGACTGGAGATAGGTTTTTGATAAAGATTTTGATCAAGGCTTTGTAAGGGGGCGGTTATGAAAACGAAGAGTGTTAATAAAAAGTTTGGTAAATGATGGCCAGAAAAAGAGGCATAGGAGTAGGTGGACAGGACGGCGAACTCCGAGCCCACACAATTAATCCAATTATTAGAAATTAAAAAAGGATCAACAGGCGTGTAATTGACCAGTTAATTAGTTCAAGGTTATTTTTTGACTTTGGTGACAATTTAGCACTGACTAAAATTATTTAAAAATAAATCAAATAATTCTGGTGGAACAGTTCTCACATTCATTTAAAAACAACATTAATTTACACTGCTGAAGCACAATGGTTTTAAAGCAGATAAAATGTGGCCATCAAAGCTAAGCATGTTTAGTCATTAGTGTGTAAGAGTGGCCATTTGCCTGCGTCCATAGTTATGTGTGTTGATAACTCTGGTTCGTGCAGTGTCTTTAGTCATTAACAACTGAGAGCCCGTACAAAGGGATTTAAGAGGCCGCATTACTGTTTTGAATGGCTGGATGTTTAATTCTTCTATTATAATTGAGGCGGGAGCGAGACAGAGGTTATGGTAACTGCTGGAAACCTGTCCCACTTCACAGAAAGGTTAATAAACCTTACAAGTCCTATGGGAGATGGAGTATGCTGTTAATTTGACAAACGTGGGAAATAAATGCTTTTATGCTTTTATTGACGGTGACCAATAGCGGCCTTTGCTGGAAATGAAAGGTTTTAGTCTTTTGGGTGCTTTGCTATGGAGGCAAAAACAATAACGCCGGATGCATTTGTTGGAAGAAACTAAGTACATAATTGTTCGAACAGCCATTTCAGGCCAAAAAGCATCTTCATTATTAATTCCTACTTTTGGAGCATACACTGAGTGAAATGTACAGTAACCTAATTCGTGTTACTGCCTTTGTTCTGAATACATTTGTGGCAATGGGGGATTAAAACCATGTATTTTTAAAATCTACATATTTATGCAGACCGGGTTTCATTTTAACATTGAAAGGATAATGCGGTGAAAGCATGGAGCTAACCTGAATTAGTCTATGGGTTAGTGGGGGAACATTGCAAAAGGTGCAGATGACACTGATCAGGACAGAGGTTTTAGGCACACACCCAAGTGTATGTATACAGCATGCATGATAAAGAGATTAAATGGATAATCCCCCTTCTATTCACACAACCTGATGGAGGCAGCGCTTAAGGGTTACAATGACAGACTTGGCTATGTCATCACTAATACATTTCTTAAAACACACACATGTGCAGTCCCGCTTTTTAAAACACATACAATAATGCTACACTTGGACCAGGTTTAGGCTGAAAACTGTGTGGTGGTGATGGACCAAAATAACTTGATAACAGCATATGATCATGTGGTTGGTGGTTTTACTGGGTTTATGTGAGTTTTTAGTATGGGAAAATGTATATAATGTATTGTAAATTGTGAATAGAATATTAAAAATGTCATCAATGTTATTTAGAAGATGCTTGATATGAGAAAAAAAATGTATGTTGTAAAGTTCCAAAAAGAGTTTAAATGAAATATAAATGATTAACAACATAAATGCACAAATATTTCAGTTTTCTCAACTCATACATTTAAAGGCATATAACACATACTGGTACCACTTTATAATAACTCCACCTTAATGAGCCTTGATAAAGCATGAGCAAAGACTAAGGACATTAATTAAGTAATTACTATACACGGAACTTTGTTGTAATTAACCTAACCTTTACCTAAAATCTATTAGCAATTATCCAAAATGGAAACACAAATATAAGTTTATAACTTTTCACTCCTGCCTCTCTGTTCCTATATATACACTTTTCACCCAGTCCTTCTTCACTGAACCAACAGCTAGTCTCGCCCGCTCTCTCCTCCTCCCGGTGGCCACACCACGGGCACCAAAGCACAGTCTTTGCCAGAGGAATCCGAGCTCCGCAATCCCTCTTAACCTTTGACCCTGGCTTATTGTTACCTGTGAGCAGCGCAGGCTTGTATATACCACGTTATAGTGTGCAGCCCTGCAAGCTGTTTGTGTTCTTGCGAGTATGGGAGGGCAGGAGGAGGAGGGTGGGAAGCCAGGGAGCTATTTAATCCTCCCCAAAGGAACTCCCCTCTCAACCCGTATCGTGAACTCGCAGGCAAATCGCATAGCTGCCAGGCACGCCACACACACACTGCTGTCTTTTTAATTTCATCAACGGCAAAGAAATCTATACAGTGCTTTGGAACTGAGGCTGGGAAGAAGTGAACTATACAGCAACCCTGGAATGTAAACAGGTTCCTCACCAACTGTAGCATAAAAATACCAGAGCGCAAGAGAAAAAAAACCTCTCGGCGATGATAATGGTCAATAGTACAGATCAGAGGTCTTAGTAGATTTTATGGTTGTTAGTCCTACAGCATATCGATAAGAACAAGTTGAACAAATCCAAGAACAATTCTAGAGGAAAACGCTTGCACACAAATTATTCCAGTATAGAGCGGAACAAAGAATGAAAAAAAAGGCTTCACATATTGTAAAACTGGGTGTGTGTTTTGCATGCTATGTTGAGGCATTATCTCGTCTGATTATTAGGATTGCTGTCATTAAAAAGCCCATGATAGCAAAAAGATGTAGGTGTATTTGTACAACAGAGTGGTTTACTATTGTCAATTGTTTTATATTAAGACGTATTCTTTAGGGAAAATCTATACAGCATTAAAGGATTAGACATTTCTCTTTTTGGAGTATTTTCGCTTTTAGCACGTTTGAACAATAGACTGCACTAGGATGAACTTGTAAAACAGGGTCAAAATTAACATGCAAGCACAAACACACAAGATGAAAAACAAAAATATATTCTGGCTGCTGACCTTTTGTGACAAGAATTGGTGGATAACATTTACAATTTGTATAGACAAGTTTTAGAGCCAACAGTTTAAAAGGTTGACAGTCCCTGTTGTGCAAAACAGCTTTGATTGCAGCACAGTCTCATACCTTCATCAGTTTATTATAACTTTTGGATTACTGACACTCATGATCATTACAATGAGTTAGACAGGCTACTATAATATGTGCCAACTTGCATTCATAGCTGTCACACTTAATTATCATGCCAAAATACAAGAAAATACATTGGCTGCAGGAGGTCCTTTGTGAAGTTATTGTTTTTGTGTACAATTAACTGGCAAGCCTGCTGTATACTTAAGTAAGGGCTATTTTAGGTGAACATAATTGTTAGTGAGTTGTTTTTATCAGCATGCCTCACTCCCCTTCACTGTACCCTATCAGGAGACGCCCAGCAGCCCCCCTACCAAACCTGACATTTGTCCCCTCTTACCCGCCCCTCCGTCTCCCCTGGTTCCTCTGAGCAATGGGTCCAGTCTTTATCAAAGTACAAAGTGTCAAAAGTGGACTTTCTCAGGGGGACAGGTAGGCCGCGCCACCTGTAAAACACTCTCGCTCGCACGCGGGGCCGGCTGCCAGAGATCCTGCTTTACCGACTGAAGTGGATAAGGAGGGGGTATATGACAAAGACGACAGCTTGTGTGGGGGAACATTGTCTGCGGCTGCAACCAGAAATCTTTTCAGGAAAAAAAACAGGATTTCATACACAATGGTCGTGGGTGTGAAGAAAGGGGGCACATATTAAAAGAAGCGCCATGCAAAGCTATGCCGGTTTAAAAACTGCAGTTGGATGGGAGAAGGTCCAAACTGTCTCGCAGTGTGACAGGCCAGATCAAGGAGGGCTTTCCAGGTTGTTTTTTTTCTTGGAAAGAAATAACACAAGATTTATCCAGGACAGTACATAACAATATACAATATAAAGCAGTGGGCTGATCCTTGAATAAGCAAATCCTGAAAAACTATTTCATCTATTTCCACAGGTCACATGGTGTAGACAAGGGGGATTTGGCTTTCTTGGAAAGAATATTAAGCTTAATAAAAATGACAAATGACAGAAAGTGAAGGGGTCAGTTGTGTGTGTGATGGCAGAGATGCTCCATCCACTGAAATAACGCACAGTGTGTTTGTTGTATGTGGACGGGGGATGCTGACAAAGCGGAGGATTCTTATGTAATTCTCCCTTTAGGTGGCGGAGAACAGTGTGAGCAACAGCCCACACTAAAGAAAAGCAACCGGCTTGTAATGAGCGGCAACAAGCAATGGACGGAACTTATGAAAGTCAATATTAATGAGCAGGTTGATAAGATATGCAGTAGGAATCCAAGCCTTACTACAACTACTGCTACTGGACAAAACCTAACGTGAACAGGATTCCTGATTGTCTGGTTGTGGGGCACTACTCAGTTTGTCAATTTATTAAATGAAAAACTAGCAGAAAAAGTGTTTTATGAGATATTACTTCAAAACCAAGATTTTTGAAAAATATTACTACTACTGCTACTATCACATTTGTGATGCTCTTGGTTGTGAAAAACAGGCATTTTGTAGAAGAAACCCTGTATTTGTTTTTTGTGCTTGATTAAATAAATGACTTCCAAAAGCTACAGTTGCGCAGCACCTCTGACATTTGTCTGGCTGCCTCTGTCAGCAGGATGAGCACTGCCTTAAATGTTAAGCGCCTCCAGCTGGGCCTCCATGTTAAGGGCTATTGTTGTCGACAAGTCACAAGGGAAAATGCACATAGCTATGACAAACAAAGAATGACCACATAATTTAGGGTTAACATAAAACATGCACATTATTTTAAGTATTGTTTTGTTATACAATTTTGTCAAATGTATCTATACTCTGAATTATCCAAGCTTTGCTATCACCCATTCACAAAGTTTCAAGTTAGCTTCTCTAGAAAGTGTAAGAGTAAACAAAGGCGGCCAACAAGTGCGCCTCACTGAGTTTCTATTACAGTTGCTTCATACAACTGAGCGCCAGGAGCCACCTGTGCGTAAAACTTTGAGTAATCATAAACAAGTAAACTCTTAACCTGGGTTACAGGCATGTAGCAACTTTGGAAGGAGAAAAATATATCTAAATTTAAAAAAAGAGGAAAAAAAATGTTCGATTCCTTTTGCGCCCACCCCCTTGTCGTAAGATATGGATGTCCCGTAAGGTTATTTGTGTTTTCTGGAAAATGAAGTGCTCAACTGGATTAAAAACACACTGCATATGTTTGGAAATCTGTTTCCCTGGGCGTATGAGTGGAGTGAAGCAGCAGCTTGCGTCTCCTCCAAGAGAGAGGGCAGACACTCTCATCATTAGCCGGGCGACAATGTGCTCCTCTACCTGCTCCAATCTGCACAGCCAGGCTCGACTCTGACGCCAGCCAGATGTTCCCGGCACGAGGTGCAAAGTACGAGAGGGGAAAGACAGGCAGAAGAATGGAAATATTCAGCCTGCGACTACACAATAAGAGTTTAATTATGAATAATACCAAGGCGTCTTTGTTCTCGCAATGAAACTAGCTATGGATCGCCTGGCCTTTGGGAGACTGTTTTTGGCTTCCATATGGGGGCAGCTGTCTGTCAAAAAATAAACACTTAAATCATAACATGCCACAGTAGGGATAATTACAGGCTAAACAACAATGCAATTATGTATATTTATTTGGAATATTGGATATGTATTTAGCTAAACAAACCCAAAGGCTAACAAAGAGGTTACAGATACCATTTTAAACACTTCTCTGCACTAATGATATCTGCCTGAAACGCTTTCTGCAAAACTTGACATCGACTTCAACTTGAGACAAAGACAAACAGCAGTAGCTCGGTGTAGGAGCAGATATGTTTGTGTCACAAAGTTGTCCTATGCAGGTGTACTTTCTCAAGAATAAACATGAATATAAATTGTTTAAGGCTAAAATGTTGTTTTAAAAGTTAATAATGGGGTAAGACAAAGAATTATTTGCATAGATCAAGGAAGAGTGTTGATTCTTTACAATATGGTCAGAAGGTACTGACTTCAAATTTGTCCATTTCCATGAACTTAAAGTTTGAATCAAGATCTGGGCATAATTGTCTTGGTTATCACTGCAAGACAGAGTCAATGGAGGGTATTTAATTATCTGAGATATTTCTCCTTTATAACACAGAAATGCTATGAACAAACAAAAGGTGTAACAAACACCTGCATTTCCTCAGACTTTGGTGCATTTTTAAAATAATGCAGTGTTTTATTATTGTAAAGCCATTTTGAGCAGCGTACTTGTGAAGAGCCGCACTAAGAGCGTTCCACGCCTGGGAGTTTGCAGATCGGACATGTAGAGGTGTGGAGCAGACGATCTCTGCAGGCCACACAACACACAGACACAAAGCCAGCTGGCCTGAGACAGTCACAATACTTCACTGTTTGTATTTGTCCAAACCAGCCGCACAACAGAGGCTTTGTGTGCCTTTGTGGACGCACTCAACACACACATTATTATTATTGTCAGTATTTTATTGCCGTATAATACTGAGTGTAATAATAAGAGTCCCAGGCCACGTCCGGACTGAGCTGATCCAAACGTCACCTGGAGACATGAAAGCCCACAGGATGTGAGACAAAACACTACAGCTAGAACTGCATATTTGAAAATGCATTAAAACTATAATTCAAAACATAATTTCACTTCAAATTTTGCAAGAGGTAAAAGTTGTCCAATGAAACTATCAAAACAATGTAAAATCCTTTTTACTATACATTTAGATTTTAACTATTGTTTTTGTGTTTGTATAACGTTAATCTAATCTAATATTATCTATATTATTTTATCATATATGTAATTTCAGTAATGTCTGAATAACTTTTGAATTTAACTTTTTTAACTCAGATCCAAATGAAAATGTCTTTACGCTGAAAAAGTTACCTGTGCCAAGCAGCGTTCACCTGTCAGAGACAAACTCACAGTCAAGAAGCATTACAACAAACGTGAAAAATCGTCAAAACCTTAGGCTACGAGTTTGTCTAAATGGGATTTTACAGCACTAATGAACAACTTGGCATTTCTCAGTTCAAGGAAAGAGCATAAAGTTTACCACTGATTTGCAAGTTCATATTGCATCATGTTGGCTCACAAACAACCCAAAGTATAATGAGGGAATAAGTGGAAGTAACCTCTAGTGCTGTATTTATAAGCTGACTCCATTCGATTCCTAATGATTTGCTTGTTACAGTAATTATTGCAGCGAGACCATAGCGAAACATCTGCAGTGATTTGGAGACACAAAGAGCAGCGAGCGAAAGCGAAGCGCAATCTGGATACAACTTTTCGACATAGTTTAACAATCTGTTGATCCTTTTTTTTGTAACAGACACTAATTGATGTGAAGAGTGCTGATGAGACTCTAAATTGCAGTCTCCAGAACTCAAGAGGTCATTGAGAGTATGAATTTATAAATTTGTATGCATATATTTAATATAATGAAGCCTACAACAGGTGGTGGTGTTGTCACGGTAATAACATTTATAACTTGATTTTGATACTAAGGAAAAGATACTCGACACCAGTCCCTACACCACAAACACATTAAAAAAAAAAAGCAGACACTATAATGTAATTACACAAAATAAAATAGCTTTCCTTAATATTACCATATGGTCTGATATAGATCAAGATCATTCAAAAATACTTAGACATGTTGTCCAATGTAGGGCTGTACAAGTAAGCGAAATTGAATTGAAATCGTACTTGCAATTTGACTTGACACAATTAGAAAATCATGTGCAATAATTCACCACAAACAGCAGAATATCCCGTTTTATTCTGCATAAAAACTTCTAACTCTATAGTTTTGTTTGTTTTGTAAATTTGTTAAAACGTTCTGAAACAAGCAACGAAACCGCAACGAAAAGTGACAAAACCGCAACTAAAAGTGACAAAACGGATACTAAAAGTGGCAAAAACAATACTAAAAGTGAGAAAAATGCTATTGAAAAGTGGCAAAAACGCAACGAAAAGTGACAAAATTGCAACCAAAAGTGACGATAATGCTAGTAAAAGTGACAAAAATGTGAGAAAAAGCAACAGAGACATTCCGAAACATATGACTATTTTATTAGTTTGTCAGTTGATATTTCTCTGTCTTTTTGTCATTTCTCCTGGTTGTGTTAAAAATGTGAACTAGGGCTGGTCATAAAAATCGCAATTAGATATTTTTCTCAAATAGTGCAGCTCTTGTCCAATGTGATTTTTATTTTTCTCAATAATGATGTTTCAATACTAGTTTAGCAATGATTAGTATTTGGGTAATGGTACTTTTGGCAACCCTTGAAGGTGGTTTTACAATTTACAAAGAACCAGGTAAAGAGTTTGTTGAAGATGTGGAAAAGACTGCAGTACAGCCTGACATTCTAATAACAACGCCTGAAAGCTAAATAATAACACAGTCTAACAACTTAATTTATCAGCCCTGGAAATTAACAGGTTTACTATGAATAAACACCCTCATGTTGATGTTGCGATATGTAATTACTATTGTTCTACTGACATATTACTACATTTGTGGGAGTTGAGTGCATTTTCAACACATACTATAATACACTGGATGGGTGTGGCCTCACTATAACCTAAACATTTCTCACAGCTCGAGTCACATTCTCAAGAAAATCTTTACCTTCCTGGACTCGTGGATGTGGATAAAGAGCATGTTCTAATTATGGAAGCGTCTATGAACTGGGGAAGGACTACATGACCTTGAACTAATTAATATTTATGTGAAGAAAATGGCTGCAAGGGCTTGTGCTGGTCGACAAGATGATCCAATCTCTGATCCATCTCACATTGACAACTATGACCCCATGCAGACTAAATACAGCACAGCAGTAAATAAGATGCTGTAAAGAGTCAGAAGCATTGACTTGTTGAACATCAGATTGCTGCAAAGGCAATGGAGAAGCAGTGCCCACAGTTTGCTCACAATATATACTTCTTTTTGTCTATCATCTATATATAGGAGAAAAGACATAGCACATAGCATTTTAAGATGAAGTGCTGATAAATTACGAAAAAATCTCATCAACATTTATAACTATTGCAAGATAAAAGAAATGTACATTTACATTTTGGCAGTTCAGAATTGCTATGGTAAATAAAACAGAATCAGTTCCCTACAGCATCATGACTATTCATGGATTTCAGCGTCCTGTGTGCTGTTTTTGCACTTTTGACTATTCAAAAGATATATTTTGTTTAGAATTGTTAATTGATATGGCAATGGTGCTAATTCTTATCACTCAGTAACCCATGGATAAAGGGCAAGGCAATATTGAGAAAAATATCTTTTGGAGGTTTCCCGATAACGATAAAGGTTGCATTCACATGACATCAGAACATTCGCCCAATCACATTTAATACAAATGGATTAATAGTGTTGTAATGCAGAATGTTGTTGTTATAAAATGAGTTCTTGTGTCTAGTCACCAAGAGAAATCATCATCTTTTTAGATATTTCATGGCAAAGTCCAATGCGATCAATAGGGGCATCATCAAATTCTAGATTGTGAACACAACATATTCAGACAACATTATGCCAATCCAACAGAAATGTGTTAAAACATGTCTTAAAACGCTGAGGTATAACTATCAGACAAATGTGAAATGTCTGTCAAATTAACTACAAACATGCAGAAATATCATCTTATACCCCTAATTTCAAAGCATTTTTTTACTATAAATGATACACTTGATATTCACATTTTGCATATCTTCAAAACGACAAGGATACTGCTCTGGTAGCTCTCTATGGCCCAGGTCAACACCTACCTACACCTCACAAATTTAGATATACTATTGCCACCTCTTCATGGATATCACTTCAATATGTGCTTAATGCTAAATTATTATTACTATGTCAGGAACAGAGCAGACTAAATAACTCTGCCATTTAAAGACAAAAGCAGATTGAGAAATAGACATTGGCAGATAAAAAATAAAAGTGAGGTCATGTGATGTCACCAAGCCACCCTGGTCAATTAAACACCTCCCACTGCGGTTGGCATCACTCAAAAGGCTCATTAACCCTTCTGACCAACCACCAGTCCCCATCAGAAAAACCTCCCAGAGCAGTGGCCAATCCCTGCACGGGCAGAGCAGGTCAACACCCACACAAGTGACAGGAAATTGAATTGCTGCAGAGAGTGTGGTCTGTCTGAGTACTTGAAAGACATTTGTTTATTTGCAGCTGGTCAATGGGGCTGACAGACAATGGCGCACATGGAGAAACAATGGAAAAAGTCTTGTTTCTGAGAGTAAAATGATTGATGTTGGTTGATTGCTTGTGTCATATACTAGTTTCAACAACATTAGCAAACTACGGTATTTTATTCATTTGAGTAACTTGCGTTTGGGGGTTTATTGTGTGTAAAGTTACTAAGTTAAGAGTACTGGGACAGGCATTAGAAAAAGGGCACATAACTGCAGTTTGTTTGATTACCATTTATCCATGCACTCTTGTCTCTTGTCTTACAGCAAGAAGGTTTTCTGTGTGGAGTTTGTTTGTTTCTCTCTGTGTCTAGGTGGATTTCCTCTGCGATCTCTAATTTAACCCAACAACCTGAAACATGCACAATAGGTAAAATCCTCCAGACAAGGTTCTGAACAAGCCACGACCAAGATGTGGAGATGGATTCCAGGGCCCAGCGCTGTGGCACCAACTGCTCCTGACAGGTCGCCCCAGTGGCACTGAAGGATGGGTCAAATGCAGAGGACAAATTTCTCTACAGGAACAATAAAGTGTACCTTAACAATAACCGTAAATTCATGGCATAGATACAGTATATGAAGCATACAAATCAGTTAAAAAAAATCCTACGTCAAAATGAAACAAGGGCAGATAATATTTACACTAAATAAAACATAAAATTGACTAATTTATGACACTAATTTACCAGAATAAAGTCGGGTAGCCAAGCCTTAACATATCGTCCCATACTATACACACTATGCAGTCTATTACTTTTGAACAATTGCACCAGTGCATTTTAGAGATCTTAAATTAAAGTAGTGCTACATAACTGAAGTGTTTGTAAGACATGTTTTTGAGATCACCAGACTTAATCTACTGGTTGATCTCTCAGTTCCTGGAGGATTAGAATGTCTGCGAAGCACCAAATATTTCAGGCAATCAACAACTCCACACACATTTTGGCGTCAGAAGGCACAAATGTGAAAACAGACAAACGAAATGGTTGAAAGGGAGTGAAATATGAAGAGGAATACGGGGATCGGAGCGGTGCCCATTTCGGGGGTGTAAAATATGGAGAAGTGTGGAGCATTGGGGGAGCTGCTCTGCCTCGGGGAACAGATGAAGAGAGGAGGCCGTGCCAAGATGCGTCCTCTGGAGGGGGAGCAGAGGGAGGCCGCGCAATGGGAGGAAGACTACGACACTCGCTCCAACAGTCTCACACGTCCGGACCTTCCACAGCATAGGCAAACTGCTGCTGACAGGGCCGTGCAAACTTTCACAGCCATTTAGAAAGACTTACTCCCACACTTTTGTCACACGCATTTATTGCAAAAGATACATGATATGAAACATTTCTTGAACTTGGCATCGTTTTTTCACAAAGTTTAGGCTTAAAAGCCATTCATAATTTTTCAGCCTCGCAATCAGGCCCTAGTGCAGATATAAACACGAGACATGCCAAGTGAGACCTTGAGATTATGAGAAATGCACATTTCCCAAAAACCATTGCTCCATAAATTTGTATGATAAGAGTTTGTAATCCAATCACAAAAGCAGTTCGGGTCCCTATCACCAAAACACATGAGGCTATCTGTAAATAAACATGAAGCAGAAGATGGGATGCTGCAGAGTTTTACCGTACCTGAATGTCCGCGACCAGCCAGTGCTGCCAGTAGGCGAATTCTGGATTAGCACGACTTTTTGCATCAGGATCAACCATCACCAAGACGTACAGCTTTTTCTGCAAGTTAAAGATTTGGTTGTGTTAGAAAAGCCTTTTCTTTTTTTGTTTCTTTGTTTGTGGAAAACTCATAACAGTAAATAAAACCAGCCAAAAAAATATGTGCGTTGGCCATTTTATTAGGTAAGCCTTATCACAGACAAGAATGTTACAAATGAATCTTCCTTTCCTTTTGTCCCTTCTGCACATTCATCTGCTGGGTTAATATGACAGATTAGATAAAATAACTGTGGTGCACCAATTAAAGTGGCCAGTGAGAGTACCTCTTTTTTTTTGCTATAATCTTCATCATCGTCAAGTGACAGTGTTTTGGATCAGGGACCAAATCCACTTGTTAGCATATTCACTGTAACTTTCTGCCACTTACCCAGTCTTTATACCCCTCAATCTGTCAATATGATAAAGTGAGAGAAAAAGCATCTTAACTAACACTAGATCACAGCTATTGGCCGATGACTTGGCCGCTTAATTGCCGGAATCTTCATTCTGTCTGTCCCTAAAAGTTAGAGAATTATGAGAGCAGATTGAATTATTGCTCGAGCACATTTGTCTTCCCTGGTCCCGAGCCCAAAATCTGCCAGACCATATGATGGGATTTTTTATTTTGTTCACTTCCTCTACAAACAGAGATATTAGTAGACGCTCAATGCACAATATCTTATCGCTGTATACACGCTACAACGGTCGATGAAGACTTTCATCAGAAGGGAAATAGAAAGTTATAGGTGAGATATAAGTCATTTAAAGTAGATTATTTTGAATGTTAAAATATCAGGTTGGGTGAACCTCAAACAAAAATATGTCTATACCAATGTTGATGTTCGTACAAATTTAGGTAAAACCATGGTTAAGTACAGTACAAAAAAGTGAATGGACTGTAAATGAACCACTTAAGTACAGAAATATAAATTCATAACCTTATTTTATTACACCTCCAGTTTGTTTAATTTAATTTTAAAAAGTATATCAAATAATACATCGAAAGCTACTAGTTAATAAATGATGTAAACAGAACCAGTGCCAAAATAATAAAGTCAGCATGTTGTAAATAAAACATTTAAAATCACAGTGTAAATGTTTGTTATGTCCTGTCAGGATGTTATTTGAGGCCTTGGAGAATTAGGACGGTCTAGTTAAATATGATAAAGGAATAAGCACGTATTTTTCAGCAGATGCTCATTTTCAGAAGGGTTCTCTGCCTACCTGACAAGCAGTAATAAGCGTAAACAACTAAGCCTAATAATAGGATAATACTGTAGTGTGAGTGATAGTGCCTGCAGGTAACACACAGACACACCAGTAACAATAGGGCCTCCTCCACAGCCTGTCAAAAGTGACTCCATATCAGTGTGACCCCCCGGGCAGCTTACCAACCATGACCTGTTGCCTTCTCAAGACTTGTAATCCGCATTTATACATGTTTGCTAGCAGGCAGAGGCACTGTGATAATGTAGTTACACTAATATTTAAGTCCTGATGTATTCAGAACAACATGATCCAAACACATACACATTAATCAAAAATCACCCCAAGATACAATTATCACTGAAAGAAAGAGCACTCTGATGCACATTTCACGAAAGTTAGCATGCATTTTCCATATTTAGAATAATGTTAAGAACATTGAAAAAAAATTACAGAAAACTATGAAAAAACTGCATGGCCTAATTAAGGTGGGCACTGCATTTCAATGACTTGTGCACACATTTGCTGCTTAAATTTCTACCTGTAAGAATCTGGCTGGTCCAGCTGGCATGGGCAGCCAATAATACAAGAGGCTCCCTCCTCTTAGCCTGCACTTCACACATTATGCCATGTACCCTTCTCTCTTACAAGGACATTTTTCCTCCATCTGTCAAAATCCACAGTAATTACACACAGATATGTGTGAAAGACTCCAGGGAAAAACAGATGCATATTTTGCCATCTGAAACCATTTTCAGGACTTTAACAAATAAATGTATATCAAAACAAGTCTGACTGATTTTGTGGCCAAAAATAAGGAAATAAATAAACAACAGAAAATAACTATTTTTTCAAGGAAACGATCTAGTCTATAGTATTATTATTTATCACAATTAAGATTAGGAACATAGTCCTTTTGTACAGAAGTGTGTTAGGCAGACATTCCTCACAGGTGGTGGCATCTGCTCCACTGGGCATTTCTAAATAAATTCTGCTAATCAAAGTACTTGAGTGAGGTGTAGGTAGGTGTCGACCTGGGCCATAGAAATCTACTAGAGCATTATCGAGACAGGCATATGGCCTGGGGAGCAGGCTGGAGGCGTAGAGAGATTGGGCTACATTCTCCTGAGATATGCCTCCTACTGCCTGCTGTGATCACAGCAAAACGGTCTACTGAGACACTCCATGGCTCAGTCAACCTAAAACTCTTGTCTGTCACTTTGTTTGCGGCAGTACATGTAACTATGTGCTACACACAAGTTTATATTCTTGGTACAAAGGCTCCAGATTTGTAATGCCATTTTAAAAGAAGAGCTTTGGTAAAATATAGAGCAACCAAGGAAGACAGAAGAGGCCTGGTCTCTCAGAGGGTGAAACTACTGGCTTACCTCTGAGTGAACTCTGCTGAGAATCCGAGAGTAATACAGTTACTGGGCTGTGAGATGATGACACCACCACCGTGAGAGAGACCGAGAGAGAAAGAAGAAGGAGAGAGGGAGAAAGTGAGGAAGAGAGAGAGAAGCCCCTGTGTGAGTTTACAAGTTCAGGCTTTATCCCTGACCTACCAGAAAGAGTGTCATCCATTCCGCTGCCTATTAATACATTGCAGCTGATCCTTTGCTTCAGCTCATCAGCAGCTGCATACAGAAACCCCAATGTTTCATTAAATGGCGAACTGCACTTGGAGCTCGACCCATCGATCTCAAATCCCTGCCTAAGTAGCAGAAACAGACAAACTCATTTGGTAATTAACAGGTATCTGTGTTGTGATTAGAGAACGGCAATGGCTTAGCAATCATCGACTGTAGCTTAAAGCAAGGTCAAAAGATCAATGTGAAATAACTAAATCTGAACAGCTCAAGCCATAGCAGTCTAAACAGTTATGAACAGTTCTGGCATAGTGCAAGGAGTACTCCAATTAGACTGCAACAATTCAAAACAACTTTGTACATCACAATTGTGTAAAAAAAGGGTTCACACTGTAGCACACAAGCAGATGATTATTTACCTTTAGAAAACCAGAGGCAGAAGACCTAAAACTGAAGTACGGTACAGAAAAACGGACAACCTTCATCGGGCAGTGAGTGGCACTGTCATGAGCAAACAAAATATCTGAATGATTTAAAAACATCAGCACTGTCAGTTAATAGAATTAAATTATAATTTCAACCATCCAATTTCAATGATACAATGATTACATTAAATAGGCCCACCTGAAATCCTCTTGAATCAAAACTATGGAAAGTAATTTTAAATGCTAGTGAATTCAACAACAAAAAAACTGAAACCTGTTTGAATTGCATTTACTCTGAATTTCATTTGCTGAATTGTGTTTTTCTCAATTTAAAAATTCAAAATGATAAAATAACAAATTATAGAGTATTCATAATAAAATTAAAAAAAAAAAAATCTTTTAAATATGCAATTTTCAAGCCCTCAAATTCAACAATCTAATTTCAGAGAGTAAAATTCACAGTGAAAAGGTATGTAGCAAAGATACAAGAGGCCAACTGCCTGGAAAATCAGAGCATTCATCTCCGCAAGTTCAGATGAGTGTGATTGACAGGTGGATTAGCCAATCAGGGACGAGCATGGTCCAGCTGTATTGCTGCTTGCCAGGGAAAAAAGAATATCACAGGACTGAAAAACATTGCATATTTCTGCAGAATGAGCAAAGCATAAAGCACTGTTGATCTGAGGTGAGAGTTTCAGAGGTGAGCTCCTTTGTTTCACACGTGTCGCTGAAATAAACAAATATGATTGCAACTTTATGCAGGGCTGGTTACCATGTGACTTACCCAAGTCTGCAGGGGGACAAGGGACAAGTGGCCTTTTTGAGCAAGCCTGCCTGTACGGTGCTGAGTGCATGTGCCCCGGTTTAATTAAACGCTGCATAAAGAGCTACATATTCCGACAAATGTGGAAGGAGAAAATGAGAGGAAGCTCGGGACTGTCCATGGTGGGAGGGAAGCTGTAACTGAAAGTTTTCTTTTTTTACTCATTGCATTTAAGATTTTATTATTTCTCCTCATGTTTTTTAATCAATTGCTGTTATGTTTTGTTAAAATGTGTTAAAATAAGAAAATAATATCCTAATTAAAAAACAAACAAACAAAAAAACAATCACTGTACATTTAGTTTTAGCTGTTTCTTCTGAAAGCCAACAACACATGATCAAGAACTGACAATTGCTGTAACGTATTTTGGTGGATTATTGACATTTATAAGTAATATGCAAAAAGACTTAAGTGCTATTCACTGTGCAGGCTGCTCACTACCTCCAAACCTGTCTATTTTTAACGCAGCCTTCCTCCCACACAGGAATGAAGTGTGAAGTGGCTCATAAATGCACACTTCGAGGAGCCACATGGTCAAAAGAAAGTCACATGTGAATACAAACATGTATTCTTGGGCTAAAGACAACATGCTGCAGGTCTGCGGGTATCCAAGCACAGATGAGCACTGAAGGCAGCAGTTCAAAAGGACCACAAAGTAATAAATAGCACAAGTTCAAAAACTGACATTATTATATCACTTAAACACAGCCTTTTACTTGATACTATAGCTGTGCATTATTTCAGCATAAAAGCGCACAATAGAAACATATTATTATTTCTATCATTTGGTGCAGGAGGAATGATTCCTTCCAATCCAATGTGTGTGCAAAGAATTTCCTATAAAAATGCCAAGTTCTTTTGTCAAGAAATACATTGAAAGACATAAAACATTTTATTGCTCCTGTAGAAAAAAAACAACAACTCTTTGCTAAACTCTGTTGAATGTCTTGAACTCTTGTTTGTTTTTGCTTTTGGAGTGCAGTTTGGATCCTTGTGAAGCCATAGCTAACAGTAAGATGGTTCACAGTCTGATTGGAGCTTGAGGGGGTGAGGGAATTAGTAGCTGCCTAGGGAACCATTTCTGCATTTCTCTCAACATTGACTTCTTTGAGCGCGCCATGCTAGCAAACACAGCCGTGCTCATGTTAAGCTTATTAGTCACCCTGGATGTGATCTTGCTAGCTTAGGCTTTCAACACTTTCTAGTGGTGGCTTTACACACATACACCTACTCCCTGCCATGAAGGCATTTGTGCAAATGCTCAAAAGATGTAACTACCTCTAATAGAAGTAGGAACAGTCTGGTCGACCCATGCAGGTGAGGCACAAGAACATGGGTAAGTATTTTGGCTGTGGGCAAAACAAACCTGTTAAATGCCCTGTCTGACGGTTAGTTTTTTTTTTACACTACACTAGACTAGATTGCACATGTAAATTTTAAATCTACACAGAGGTAATTTTGGACTTCTGAACTCAGAAGTGAACTGACAGTTCCTAAAGTCAGTTGACTTTTCATTTTTTTGTTTTGCGTGCACATGTTTTATAAAGGCACTTTTACAAAGAAGCGCCACAGACACATTCTGAGGACGAGCCATGAGGGGAGCTTAGTTGTAAGCACTCTGACACCATTTCTATTTGGCCATCAGAGTTGTTAAAGGTGTCAGGGCTGTTCACAGGCACTGTGTGTTTCACCAGCCAAGATGGCTTCCACATTTTTTCTATCATGATTAATTATGGTTTCTGATGGTAGTACAGTGAGAAAGTGTCAATTATTCCCACATTTTCTTGTGCCCTCCGTTCAGTCACTGTTGTGTAGGAAGATGCTATTGACGCCATCGATGGATGGCGACCAAAAGGCATCTACATGGGGTGGCAAACTGTAGTGTCTATTAAGGGGTGCTATTGGTGGTGGGGGGTGCTTGGCGTGTGGGCTGAACCTAGTCCAGACTGCCAGTTGACAGGGCCGGATTTTCCAGTATGGAAGACTCGTTTCAGTGGGCGATGCTGGGTGTTGGGAGACTGGGAGCGAGGACTGCCCTGGGCTTGGAAGCTCAAAGCCGAATATTTCAAACAGACATCCACCGTCTGTGTTCCAGTGTCACCAGCCCACCCGTCTGACAATCAGGGCCATGTCATCACATGGGCTGAGTAATTCAGGGAGAACTCTTATCACATTACAAGATGTGGTAATATCAGACGTCAGAGCGCTCAGGAGACTCTGGAGGGAGAAACATTACATTGAAGAACACTGTATGCACTGCATTTATGGTCAGTGAAATGAGGTGTCTGCCCGGTATCTTACTAAACGGTCAGGCATAGACCTCAGCTGGTCTTACTGAGGTCTCCAGGTGTTTAAACATTTAATAAAAGGTGCCTGCACTGGGGCCAGTGTAGATTTAGGCAGAAAACTTTGATGACATTGACAAGGATATTACAGACATATATGTAGCAAATGTATAAAAATATATAAAACTCTGATGCACCAACTTTTCTGACACACTGTATAATTGAGTGACTGCCTATGCATAGGCAGTCACTATTTGTTCTTGTATTTTCCTGTTTTTCGGCACGTTTCACAGGCCACAGTTTTTTGATTCTTTTAATTTTTTTTGCATTTTTCAATAGTTCCTAGTTCTAATGTCTGCTATTACTTTTGGTACATGTACCTTTTGTAGTTTTTTCATAATTTGCCGAGCAATTTTACCCTATCTTTTACAGTGCGAGCCTTTCTGTTGGTCCTCTACAGGAAATGTTGCTGTTTAAACTGTGTTTGCCAAGTGCACGGTGGCAGAGCGGCTAGAGCTTCTGCCTCCCAATAAGGAGGTCGTGGGTTCAAATCCTGGACCATACCAACATCACACGAATTCAATTGCGCAGTCACTCGCAATAGCTTCAGCTATTGCAACAGCATCTAGTTGTATATATTGTGTATACGGCAAGAGAAAAACAATCCCATTATTGAGTGATTTGTTTTGAATCTAAAATTCACAGTGCATTCAAGACACTATGGAGAAGGAAAAACCTTAAGATTGTGTTAAAATAAAATAATTAATTTGACACATTATGACATGTATGTATTTAGTGCTGTCAGAGAGGACTTCACAGTGGTGTCACAATGTAGGCCTGTTATCACAGAAGGCACAGGTTTATGGTTCAAGGGCTCGTCCATTCACAAAGAACAGGCTAAGACACTCTGATAAAAACAGCACAAATGAACCCAACCGCGAATCCATCTCTGCCTCTCCCCAAGGGAACAATGTATCACCCATTTCAATGTGGCACATATTGAATCCTCTCCAGTGCCGCTGAGGCATTTGAATGAAGCAATCTTTTGCCAACTTGAATTGCTACAGAAATAAAGAAAAAAGGTAACATTATTGAACATAAAGGACAGGTGTTAAGTCGCTTTATAGGACTGCTAATCCTAATCTCCTTTCAACCAAAAATTAATGACTGCTGCAATAATCTCAGCATATATGTTGTTGCACTTGTAAATGTCAGCCATAACCTGTCTAACTCACATTTAACAAATCCAGAGGGATATGGGTCGGCAAACAAATAGGATCTTATCTGGATTTGCATTAATAAATGTATACCAATATTTCAGGGAGCAGAGGACAGATGCAATTTGACCTCTGATTTAATGGCTATCTTCCGTTTGACAACATGATATTGACAAAATCAAGAGCCCATTGTCAAATACAAATGAGCCTCTAGATTTGTTGTCATAGCAGTTACAGTGTAAAGAGGAAGAAAAAAGATACATTGAGAAAAAAACACAAAAAACTTTGCCTTCTAAGCGAAGCTACACAGGCGCATGATCAGCCTATCGGCAAATATGAGATATCAGCAGCTTGTGTTTTCAAAGGGTTACATCCGCATTCAAGCTAAGAGACATACTCGCTCTTACAGACACAAATCCTGTTGAGCTGAGGCGAGCGCAGATACCCTACAGCCCTCCAAGGCACAATTAGGATTTCATGGGGGGAAGAAATCTACATTCCTGCACACATGAAGAAGTCCTCTCTCTCTCCACACTGCAATAGCAACATTTTACTCAAGGAAAAACCTGAAGCACAACTCAATGGGATTTGAACAAAGAAATAAAACATAGAACAAAATATTTAAGCTAGTTGTTTTACAAAAATACTATGGCAGAGAAAACCCCTTAAACATCCCAGTGCCAGGAAATATTTTCTATTCTTTCCAAATGAAAAGCAACCACTCAAACATTTATTTGAAGTGGTTGCTCGTGCACAGCTAGGCTACACTCAACATTTTGAAATGACCGGACTCAATCTCCTATTTTAACACCTGTCAGAAATGTATCAAAAGAGCAAAAGTTCAAGAGCTGCTGCTGTTTTAGTGGTTTCTTTTGTTCAAGTGCATTAACCACAGCTACATGGCAAGAGGCAACAAATTTAGGGACCAAGAGCAGGAAAACTGCAGTTCTATTTCATCCCCATGACCAACTTCCAGAGGCGGTGACTGATTCCCTTCGTGCATGCGTAGGCCTGTAGTTACATTTGTACCTTTCATTTTCAGTAGCTGACTGTAATGCATTTCTTTTAGAATAACGAAACGATCGCTACATAAACTGACTTGTTGATTCACTTGTGTGAAATGTGCACATTTTATATGTATTATTTATGGGTCCAACAGGCAATGCGGTTGACCAAGTCACTTATTTATTTTTGTGAGTGTCTTTGATTCTGTGACACATGGAGCAAAATGGATGTGAATTATGTTTTTATGAACTTTAACATCAGCCTGTTCAGGGACCACAGGTGGAAATTATAGCACTTTGCTACATCTGTTAAGTTAATGTATGTTATGCCCTGTCCAATTAAATAAATACACTAACCTAAACTTAACCAAACTAAACTTAATCTTATCTAACACATTAATCAAAAAGTATAATAATATACTATATTAATAATAATATAGTATACATAAACTACATACAGTACATTTGCAGGGAATTTTCTTTGACATGTTGGGTTACACACAGTCATATATTTATTTCTAACCAATATAATAAATCTGAAAAATTAAGCCTAGTGGTCTAATATCAATGTTATCAGAAAAAACATTATGTTAAATATCATGATGTCAATTATATGAACCAAGGCTTCAGCTTCAATAAATGTCTCCAACTTCAAAGATACAGTTGTAGTAATATGATGAGACATAATCTGAGCCTGAAGCGTCTGTGTAAAGCACTATGACAGAGAGGACATTAGCCACACTCCATCAGGACCTTTGAGCTGCCCGCTCGGGGAAGTGCTGTCTGGACACAAGCACATTGTTTCTGTCACCACTGATCCTCAGATTTGTGTCACTTTCACAGAAAAGGTTAGGCACATCGCCTGTGTGTAAATGGGCAGAACTGCAGCCAGGCATTAAGTTGGCACTGTGATAAGCATGCTATCAGTGTGCTTCAGTTTTCTCATTATCCACATACCTCTCTGACATTCACAGAAAGAAACAAAGCATCCTGCCAACACCTACTCCATGAGAGAGCTCTTTGAGATGGGCTCAGTGCTCTAAACCTCCACACCAGTGTGGGCAGCTTTGGCAGCGCCAGTGCCTAAGAACACTGACTGTGTGCAACAGTTGGACTAATAACAACAAAAGAAAGAGTGGCACAGCAGGGACCGGCCCGAGAACCAGGTCGCCTCCTGCCCACCTCTCTGTCTTCAAAGAAGATGTCCACAATACACTCAGGTCTTACAGCCCTCAGGGGCGGAGAGCTACAGCTTCAGCCACTGCAGGGTAAACCAAATCACTTTAATATGTTAAGAAGATTAGGCTGGATAAATGTCTAGATACATTTTTTGAAAAGCCACACAAATCTCTAGTGTTTTTATTTAGGGAGGGGCGTTGAGTGAGTCAGTTGAGACGATCAACACAAACCCACCAAAATGCAACTTGATTGGCTAGAGAAAATTGGGTTTATTGGAGATTTTGCTTTTTAAGCTTCTTGATTTTAAAACCATCCCACAATTTCTTATTATTTGTAACACCAACCTTTAGAACAACAAAGTAGTGGAAAACAACACTGGTCACAGTTTGATCAAGGCTTAGACTCAGCTGCTTATCCTGCTTATGCTGATATTATAGGGCTAATACTGCTGGTCAACACTTCTGTTTACCTGGAGTCAAACATGGGAAAACTCTAAGACAAGAACAAAGAGGTTTTAGACTTTGCTTGAAGAAATAGATTCACTAATTTAAAAGAACCCAGCTTATTCAGTTAAAATATTGATAGCCCTTTTTTTAATCTTTAAAATTGGCAATCTTAAGTGTCCGCCTGTCAGTGAGCTGTTCAAGAGATCCGTAAAAATGAAAGGGAGAAATTGAACAAATAATGTAAAGGGATTAACAAATCATTTGCATAACATTTTACTGCTTCCAAACTACAAGATGAAAAATGACAAGGAGCGCATCTCCATGTTCTTAGATCCATCAATGGACCTCAGAGGTGTTAACATTAGCTGCCTTTATATTCAAAGATTAATAAGTCATACCTATTTAAACCAGAAAGAAATTGAAAACTTTACTGACGGGATGGGACGATCATCAGATGCGAAACACAAGCCAAAGAAACTCATATATAGCATCTTTTGAAAACACACTTAATTTGCTTGTGCCAGCCGTGTATTAACCTGTTTTTCTAACACGTCTATCCTTGCAGACTTAAGACAATAAAGGCACAGAGGAGATGAGAGGATGGCATTATAGAGAGTTAAGCATTATGAGTAGCCCTGAAGCTGTTCTTAAAGAAGGTGAATCAGAGGATTGGGACAAAACTGGAACTAAACCCTGTGCCGGACCACAAATGAAAAGAAACACTAAACATTATGGGCAAAGTGCCACTAAGCCATCTGGGTCTTAAGGAAAACTTCACTTTTCATCTGCCTGACTTTGTGATTGGTTTAAAGAAAAGGATTTCAATGGAAGGTAGCTCTAACTAATCCAGAAAGATCTTCACAAAACTGGCAATTTGTTTCCTAACTACTTTTAACTTTCGCACAATGTAAACCGACAGTCCAGATGAATCTATAGCTGTACAATAATGTGCAAAAGTTTTAGAGAGGTGTGAAAAACAGCTAAAGAGTTTTAATGAATAAAGGCTTACTCTTGTTAATCACAGTTTAACAATGATAAGGTTTGTTAGATTCTTTTCCTCATCATTAGATACAATAAACGCAAAGAGTATATACCCATAAACTAAGAGCATTTAGCCCTAAGCATTTACCCCTAATCTAAGACAATTTACCCCAAACAAAGAGCATTTTCCGCTAAACTAAGAGCATTGACATCCTAAACTGAGAATATTTGCCCTTAAACTAAGAAAATTTAGTCCTAAACTAAGAACATTTTCCCCTAAACTAAGAAATTTTAGCCCTTAATTGAGAGCATTTACCCTGAAGTAAGAGCATTTACCACTATATGTACCTAGAATTTATTGTTTTTCCACTTTGACTTTCTGAATAGCAAATCAACATTTTCATAGTATTCTTGGCTATTATTATAGTCTCATTAAATGAGGGTTGTAACAATTAATTGACTAATTGAGCCTAGTTGGCTATAAAAAATTATTGCAGTCATATTTTGATAACTGTAATCGCTACCTGGACTATACAGACTCTAAAATATGAAAACCCGTTTTTGTAAAAAAGACAGCACCATTATTAAATAAAAATGTTTAAAATTATTAAACATGTCTGATTTTCCTAAACAATACACTATAATTGTAAATATTCTCGTATTTAAAAAGTAACTGTACAATATAAATAATTGATCGACTACTAAAATAATCGTTAGTTGAAGCCTTACTATAAAATATATACATTTCAGTCTGATTTAGGTCAGATACTTCCCTGGTGTACAAATGGCACACAAAAACAGTATCCTATTGTGCCAAAGTTCCATCATCTGCAGGTGACAATGATTCTGAGGCAAATATTAGATTTCTGTGGCTCCCATAAATAGAAATTTAATTTTGTGTGTTTGTTTAAGTATGCACCTCAGCAGATGCACTTCTCATGCAGATTATGAATGTCTGTTTGAACAGATCTTGACATCAATGTATATGAAGTGATGTGAATAATGAATAATAAACAGAAGCTAGCGCTTCATGTGCCATTTTCATTAAGGAGCCAGTGCAGTCTCTGCCATGGCCTTGATACTGAACCTTTCCCAAAATTTAAAAAGTAAAATTTCACAATTGTAATAATAAATTCTATTTTATATCCAAATTTACACTGAATAACACAAACCAAATCCTTTGTTCAAAGGTCTATGCATAATTGTATGTATTTTTAAATAGAAAAAAGTCAAAGGATCATGCAGATTTAAGTCTGATGAAAATCAGGGGGAACTGATCCTTTACTCCCTGATGCTATTTGCACTCAAGTCTGACCATTATCATCTGGATTGTCATAATGATTTTATGCATTTTTTTTTTCTTTTTCTTTTTTTTACCAAAACAGATTTTCCTGCAAATTGTATTTTTACACAGCTAAAAGGTTAAACTCTTAAAAACTTGGTCTTCGATAAGGTTTTTAAATATTATCTTAAAAGAAATGTTATGGCAAAAGTGATCCAAATGATTCTCTGTACTTGCACTATGGTACTATCGACAAAAACTATTGATGGCACAAAATGCAAATCCCTAATGTTCTACCTGTCTACAAACTGAATTGAGGACATGGGTCATCGCAGCACATTATAATGAAAAAGGACAACATTATATGACGAAATAAAAGTCTCTGGATGCAACAGAGGCTCTTATAATCCTATAGAGCCACCAACACCCACCTAATCACAGAGAATATGGATTTAGATAAAGGCAGATATAGATAGATATGCTATTAAAAATAAACAATAAACACTGACAGAAGTTTATTTTTGATCTTGCTAAATTGCTGAGAGAACCTAAACCAAGCCTAAACTAGGTCTAATTTTGAAGAACACAAGTGTGTGCCTGTTCAGGCCTTCTTGAGAACGGCAGGGGCTGGAGAGGAACCCCACCCTCGCGCTCCCACCATGCCAGCACCATGGAGAGTGGGCAGCTCTGAGACGGCAGCCTGCCGTGGGCACTGCCAGGCTTAAAGCTGCCCTGTCGTCATCAGAGGCACAGAAAAGAACGTCGAGATTCACCAAAAAAGAGGAGGGGGATCGTGCATTTAAATCCTCTCTGTACGCCCCCACATGTTTTAGCAGAGCATAAAAATCATTCACAGAGAGAGAGAGAAAGAGAAGAAGGGAAAAAGATATAGGGAAATATAGAAGAAACCGCTATTAGCAGCAGTAAGCAAGCTCAAGAGATCATAGTGAGGCAGCTCTAATCGCAGTAATGGTTTAAACCCTCATTCCATCCACCAGATGTAAGAAATGCTACCCCAAAAACAAGGCTTTGAAATCCCCATGTCTAAGAATATGCCCCGTGGCGACAGTACTTACAGAAGAAGGAAACAACACAACTAAATTTGCCTTTACTTCAGAAGTTTGGAGGAAATGTAAATGTGTTTAAAATGTATTAATTACAATTTCGCTTTAAAGTAGACAGTATTGGTGATTGAAAGTGCTTGTGTCTCACTTAAACGGCAACATTCATTTACAAGGTCTGTATCAGTTTCTAGCGTTCACAGTATCAAAGACAAAAGCTCATTTAAAATATAATTTTGTTATGTTATTTATATTTGTTATACACACACACACACATATATATATATGTGTGTGTGTATATATAAAACTTTATATTATTATTATAATTTACTATAAATTACAATTAATTTAAATAATTAATTGTTATTTACAGTATATAATGATGCAAAATTGCATCTAAAATAAACTCCCAATCTTACATTTGCAATATTTTTAAATGTATGAATTATTCATTTAATGAACCTTTTAAAAATTCAAAATTGATTTTTTTGGTGTGTGTGTTAAGAATATGCTTATAAAAAGTGTTTTGTTTGCAGCTCCAAATGAGGAAGACATTCCAGCCTGTCCAGTTCAGAGGTCAACATACGTCAAGTTCAATGTGTGCATATTATTTAAGTTTTTTAAATATAAAGGTGGAGTTATGTGTAATGTTTTTATATATAAATTAATTTCAGTGAGATGTTTGTAAGAAGACTTTCTCTTACCAGACTTTATTAAATGCTAATTGTTATGGTATAGAAAAGTTTTGGTGAGGAACGTCTCAGTGAGAGTGGGGTTGTGGGATGAAGCTGCCTGTGGAGCTCGGTTTCAGTGGCTCAGCAGGCACACATCCATCCCAGTAATACAGTGGGGGAGGCTGTGGGTGGATATGAGCTGGAGTGGCCACTATCCTGTAGTTATGTTTCTGAATACAAGCGCTGAGTGGCAGAGAATAACTGCAATGGTGGCGAGATGGCAGCGTGGCATCAGACTGTTGATCTTTAGCGGTGGCTGTTTGGTGAAGTGTCAGAACAAGAGGAGAAATACAGTTCAGAGCCAAGTAAATAAAGTTTGTATTGATCTAATCTCACGTGTAATCTGTTTTGCTGTCTGACACCAATTCTGGCAATAAAAGAGAATCATGTAAGACAGCATTACAGATAATACGCCCATAGATCAACTGGAGTTTGGGGATCAGAAGGGCTATACATCATTTTGGCGCTAGACTGCTTAGCTCTGGAATTCATAACACGGAAGTAAATCGAGGCGGCTTCCCATTTAAGTTTTCGTTTTACAGAAGCACAGCCTGGTTGTCGGTTCACAGGGCTGCTGAGGACTGTGAGCAGCTCCCCCAATCTGTAACCGAACAAAGGGCCAAACAGAGCCAATGAACAACGCACAAGTCAATGTGAACAAACTATTTTATTATTTTATGTTGTAATGTTTTGTGATTGCTATTTATGTGTGTAATATTTATGACTTTCTCTAATGTGATGTATTGTTGCTTTTTATGGAGAATGAAACCACATTCAATGGAGAGTCAGGACTACATTTTCTTTTTTAAATTGTAGTGCATTATATCACATCAGTTTTCATTAAGATCATAGTAATTTGCATATTTTATTGTATCTACATAAAATGTGTAACACATGTTTCCTATACTTTCAGCCCCTAGTTTGTTCCCTCAAATTAAAACTGAAAACAAAAAAAACAAAAAGAAAAGAAAGAAAAAGGAAGCCTTTTTATTAAGTTTATACATTTTAAGGAATTGTGAGAAATGATAATTTGTGTCATAAAACAGCCTCTTTATGGAAGGAACTGCCCGATCAAAATCATAACGTATGAAGCTCTAGCACCACCTTCTGGTCACATTCACGCATGTCCATAGAAATGTAGATAATAAAATAAAATGTTTTACTCTTCTGAATAATCTTTAACCTCTTAGATCCTAAAGAGGAATAGAGTAAGGTCAGCCGTTCTGACATGTGCCCTTAAGTTACAGTACAGTTACACGGCAAACATTTACTTAAGTTCAAGTACTGCCGACATAATGTACTGGTATAAAAGTATAAGTTACAAGCTGCTTTTGACCATACCATGATTTTAGTTGAATTTTAGATCAGTCTTTTGGACAAAGGTTCAATGAAGATAAATGAGTTGCACAGGTTTTAATGCCAAACTGTGTAACAATCAGGCAAAACACTGTACCCTCCACCAGGCAGGTCTGTGGCGATGCAAACAATAAGGATATGGCATGGATTTCAACTTTATTGTGTGGAACAAAAACACACATAATGGAATAAATACTTAGATTTTGTAGTGGAGCTTTAATTAAACAGTTTAAACTTGTACTGTAGCCTACTTAAAAACACATACAACTTTTAAATGTAACTAACTACAAATATATAGCTGGAAGTGAGCTCAATCTACCTCAAAAAGTACAATTCCCACCAAAAAATCTACTTCTATTCATAATTTTTCACCCTATACTTTTTGTTAAAACATTGGCCTTTTGTAAGTCCATAGAATATTTATTAAAAGTTCTGTAGCTGAAGGAGTCTACAGTCTGTTACCTCATTGGCTGCTGAAAAGTAAACGTCCGGGGCTTTCCACACGGTGCTGATCTTCTCCCTGAGGTGCTTTGAGACGATTAAACATTCACTGATGTCCAGCTCCGGGTAGATCACCTTCAAACCTCCACTGTTTTAAAACAACATGGAAGGCAAGGTCACTAACACACAGTGGAAGAAGTACTCAGTTTTTGTTACTTAAGTAAAAGTAAAGGAGCACCAACAAGGAGTATAAGAAGCACCAACAAGTAAATGTTTTGAAGTACCTGTTTAAAAATGTACTTTAAGAGTAAAAAAACAAAGTATATCCCACAATTTGAAATCGTTTCCAAATTCTTTAATTAATTAATTGTATATCACCATGAATGTAATAAATATAACCCCTCAAACCATATGAAAAGTACTTTCTACTTTTCAATCCAGTTGTGGTGGAGTAGAAAATACATATACCTGATCTCAAATGAAATTAAATTAGGTAGAAATATAAATTTTACTTACATGCAGTACTTTTACTTTAGTACTGTGCTACTTTCCACCAATGCTGACACATATTTGTTTTTCACTTGTTGGAATCTTTGTAACTAAATGTGACTTTTGTTTCTTACTGGCAAAAAGATGCGTCCAGGGCGCTCAGTGTTTCTCCTGTGGCTTCACTGTGGTACAAACCAAAGGCAACCACGAACAAAGCAAGAACATGAGTCCAAGGCCCCTGCAGAACAACGATCAAACAAGTGACTGAAGAGACAAGCAGATAGTCAACAGTTCTTATATCAGAGGAGGTCAGGACTAGTGTTAATAGAGCACAGTTCTATTCTGTTCTATTCAGAGTAGTGGAAGAAGTACTCAATTTTGTTACTTAGGTAAAAGTACAGATACAGGAGAAAAACAAATACTAAGTAAAAGTATCACATTAAAAAATCGACTTAAGTATTGAAGTATCTGTTTAAAAATGTACTGCACAAATTCTGAGAAAAGTTAAATGTAGCTGATATTTGCTAGATGTGTGTGTACAATTTTGTTCGCTCAAGGCTGGGACTTGAACTTATAACCTTTAGGCAGGATGTCATTATGAATTGAGGATCGTGATGTCCCACATGAGTTAGCCCAATGTTAAATCAACGGAGATGTTAAGATGCTAAATACTAAACTCAGGTATTTTAACACTATAAATTAATACATGTATTTACCAGAAGGGAGCCAGCAGTTATCAGGATCTACAAAGGATTTTTGCTCACTTTTTACAGTCTTTTGGCTAATATTTTTCTTTCTAAGTTCAACACACCAACAGCAAACATGGCGGATTTCCATGGCAACGGCTGTTTTTTATCCCGAGCTAATCTCAAATTTAGAGAAGTAAAAAGTATCAACCGTAATAAATTGTTTACAGAAATCTAAAAATGAAATTAAATTACACTTCGTTACTTTCCACCACTGACAGGCTACAACCACGTCATCAAACTCGTGGCACTTGTTGCGTTTGTCCCAAAGACTGTCCTGAATTAAATACGACGATTGCACGGGTGTTAAATTTGCAAGGAAATTAGCCAAAACAATGTAAAAAAGTGAAAACAGTTAACAAAAAATTCTATGGAAAAACCTGATAAATTGCTGGGTTACTTCTGGAAAATACATTTATCTATATATGGTGTTAAAATACTTTTGAATGAACGCAGAGTTTAGTATATCTCCATTGATTTATCTTAACATTGAGCTAACTGAAAATTATGTGTGATGCCACGATCCCGAGCTCCAATAATTCATCATAATCATTTTAACACAAGGCAGTAGTGACCACGTCGCCATTAGCATGTTTGTAAAGTTTTCTTGTAGGACAATGTCACCGCGGTGAAGTTAGACGGATATTGGATATTCGTCATATTCGACACATTCGCGCAAACGGGAACGCTACCTCCTCTATGCCGAACACGAACAGAGCCGTGGCGGACTGGCGGGCGTGAAAGAGTCGGTAATGAGCCCGGTTGATTTTTTAGGGACTGACAACATAAAACCTTACACATGAAAGAAAAAATAGTACAATTGAATAATAATAATTTTTGAAATACTGAAATAAATTGGAGGACTTTTTTAATGAGTAATAGCTTATTTGGGATTTTAAAAAGTGACTTGGACTCAGCAATTTATATCTGTTTTTAAAGCTTTTAGTATTTTTAGGCATTTTAACAGTAAAATGACTAGTTTTCTTCAATAGCTTTTAGGACATTTGACCCTATGGCCCCAAATTACCTTTAAGCTCTCCTCTCAGGGCTATGGGGCTCAGCCATTTATATCGGTTTTAAAACCTTTTAGTTTTCTCTTGGGGCATTTTAAAGTAAAATGACTAGTTTTTCTTCAATAGCATTTAGGACATATGACCCAGTGGCCCCAAATTACCTTACAATATTGCTCCGTTCACAGGGCTATTGGGCTCAGCCATTTATATCTGTTTTTAAAAGCTTTTAGTATTTGTTGAGGCATTTTAACAGTAAAATGACCAGTTTTCTTCAATAGCTTTTAGGACATTTGACCCAGTGACCCCAAATGACCTTGAAATATTGCTCCCCCTCTCAGGGCTATCGGGCTCAGCCATTTATATCTCTTTTTAAAAGCTTTTAGTATTTTTAGGCATTTTAACAGTAAAATGACTAGTTTTCTTCAATAGCTTTTAGGACATTTGACCCAATGGCCCCAAATTACCTTACAATATTGCCCCCTCTCAGGGCTATGGGGCTCAGCCGTTCATATCCGTTTTTAAAAGCTTTTAGTATTTTGAGGCATTTTAACAGTAAATGACCAGTTTTCTTCAATAGCTTTTAGGACATTTGACCAGTGGCCCCCAGTACGTTACAATATTGCTCCCCTCTCAGGACTATCAGGCTCAGCCATTTATATCTCTTTTTATTAGCTTTTAGTATTTTTGAGGCTTTTTAACAGTAAAATTACCTGTTTGTCTTCAATAGCTTTTAGGACATTTGACCCAGTGGCCTCAAATTGGTCATTTTACTGTTAAAATGCCTCAAAAATACTAAAAGCTTTTAAAAACAGATATAAATGGCTGAATTCAATAGCCCTGAGAACGGATCAATATTGTGAGTTAATTTGAGGCCACTGGGTCAAATGTCCTAAAGCTATTGAAGAAAAACTAGTCATTTTACTGTTAAAATGCCTAAAAATACTAAAGCTTTAAGAAACAGATATAAATGGCTGGGCCCGATGCCCTGAGGAGAGAGCAATATTTCAAGGTCATTTGGGGTCACTGGGTCAAATGTCCTAAAAGCTATTGAAGAAAACTGGTCATTTTACTGTTAAAATGCCTCAACAAATACTAAAAGCTTTTAAAAACAGATATAAATGGCTGAGCCCGAGCAGCTGAGAGGGGAGCAATATTTTAGGTCATTTGGGGTCACTGGAGATCAAATGCCTTAAAGCTATTGAGAGAAAAACTGTAATTTGTACTGTTAAAGTACTCAAAAATACTAAAGCTTTTAAAACAGATATAAATTGCTGAGCCCGATAGCCCTGAGAACGGATCAATATGTGTGAGTTAACTGAGGCCACTGGGTCAAATGTCCTAAAAGCTATTGAAGAAAACTAGTCATTTTACTGTTAAAATGCCTCAAAATACTAAGAAAGCTTTAAAAGAGATATAAATGGCTGAGCCCGATAGCCCCGAGAGAGGGAGCAATATTTAAGGTAATTTGGGGCCACTAAGTCAAATGTCCTAAAAGCTATTGAAGAAAACTGGTCATTTTACTGTTAAAATGCCTCAAAAATACTAAAGGCTTTTAAAAAGAGATATAAATGGCTGAGCCAGATAGCCCTGAGAGGGGAGCAATATTTCAAGGTCATTTTGGGGTCACTGGGTCAAATGTCCTAAAGCTATTGAAAGAAAAACTGGTCATTTTACTGTTAAAATGCCTCAAAAATACTAAAAGCTTTTAAAAACAGATATAAATGGCTGAGCCCAATAGCCCTGAGAAAGGAGCAATATTGTAAGGTAATTTGTGGCCACTGGGTCAAATGTCATAAATGCTATTGAAGAAAAAACTAGTCATTTTACTTTTAAAATGCCCCATGAAAAACTAAAAGGTTTTAAAAACCGATATAAATGGCTGAGCCCCATAGCCCTGAGAGGAGAGCAATATTGTAAGGTAATTTGGGGACATAGGGTCAAATGTCCTCAAAGCTATTGAAGAAAAACTAGTCATTTTACTGTTAAAATGCCTAAAAATACTAAAAGCTTTTAAAAACAGATATAAATTGCTGAGTCCAAGTCACTTTTTAAAATCCCAAATAAGCTATTACTCATTAAAAAAGTCCTCCAATTTATTTCAGTATTTCAAAAATTATTATTATTCAATTGTACTATTTTGCGTCTTTCATGTGTAAGGTTTTATGTTGTCAGTCCCTAAAAAATCAACCGGGCTCATTACCGACTCTTTCACGCCCGCCAGTCCGCCACGGCTCTGTTCGTGTTCGGCATAGAGGAGGTAGCGTTCCCGTTTGCGCGAATGTGTCGAATATGACAAATATCCAATATCCGTCTAACTTCACCGCGGTGACAATGTCGACAAACTCAGCGTGCATTATTAACTTTAGCAATGTTTTGTTTCGATCTCGACGCTGTACATCAGACTTCTCATACCATTTTTCTGAACTTCGCCCTTCGACAGCAGGAGGTTGTGTTTGACTCGGAGCTTTCCTCGTCCATTGAATCTGCTGCAGAGTCTGAGCTGGCCGATATTTAAGACGTACGAGCTGGTTTTAAATGTCAAGGACGTGACTGAACACATGTTGGGTTGCTTCTATTTGTTTATTCAATATTTCACATTTTAAAGAAGACATGCTACAGAATTTTCAATGTACAGCTTGTAAACAATAAAACTTTTTTTTTATATAACCCGATGACTGGAAATTGTCATCAAAGATTTAACACTGAAAAACATTCAAGCTTTTCCCTTTGTTGATTTTTCGAAATGTTGAATCCACTTTTGAACAAGGCCCCTTAAACTATGCAATGATTGTGCAGCATAATTATACCTATTATGGTTGTCTTCCTGGTGCTGCTTAAGCTCCCTTTGGTTTGTGCTTATCTGCAGCTATAGTTGTAGCATAGTAGCACCCAAATGTAAAGACAAGGGTCCAAACTCAACAAATTTTGTACTATCATCAAAATCCACTACTAGGTCTGGTGCTATTTGTATCTACTATGTAATTTGAATAGAAATGGGGCAATAAAGCAGTGCAATATGTTTTAGAGTCATAAGCTTAATGCATAGAACAAAACTATGCCATAACTAATGCTAATTGTCCAAACTGATTGTGCATTACCTTTCTAATAATATTTACATTTATAATAACAACATTTAAGCAGTTTTAGTGAACAGTTGATTTAAATAAAATTTCCAAAGATTGAAGTACTGGGCTTAAAACAATAAAAATTAACCTAACAATCCCTGTAAACCTGCAGTTATTAAAAATGTGTTATGTCAATCCTTCGTCAGAATCATTCATTTGTGTTCAAGTTACATTGATCCATTAAACCGGACGTAACACTGGTCCAGCTACAGCACATAGTACTCTCTAGATCTGCGTTACATCCACAAAATGACAACAGTATATTACATTCACACAAACAGAGAGCACCATGAGACAAAACAACAGACCAGTAAACTACAACATGTAGTAACTAACACCAATTACATTCATCTACCAGAAACATGAACATTAAGGCTTTGTGATCTACAAGGCCAACACAGACCTTTGAAATATTACAACAGAGTAAAGCATAGGATAATGCTCTAAAAATATCTTTTCATTCATTATTATGTTTTATGTCTTATGGCTATTTTGAATAAAGGTGAAATCTTACATCTATAATAACTTCTTAAATAAAAATGATCTCTGCTTCTGAATTGTATCCATAACTTCTAAATCATTGCTTACTTCATTAATACAAAATAATACTATTATATTTTTACTCCAAATTTTTGGCCTAAAGGCTTTATTAGACATGTAAAGCGTGAAATGAGGAGTGAAAGGATCGAGATATTCAGCAAACGCTGAGGCAACCACACATGTGCAAAGCCTTAAACCACTACACCACCGGCGAGTTCACAAAAGTCCAATTTAAGGTGTTGCTTAGAACACTCACGCTACCTACGACACTATCATGGATCTGTTGACATGTACATTACACTGGAGGTTTGTGGTCTGATGAAAACCCCTATAGTCACTTAATGCTCATGAAACTGTTGGGACTCCCCATCATCTGGTGCCATAAAAGCACAACAAGCACATTTTATGCATGTGTTTTTTCTTATACAATATATGACAGACTTAAAATACAATAATAATCTTTAGTTATAGTAGCTGCACAATAACACAACAGAAGAGTGTATTGTTATTATCTCATACTGTATTTTCACTGCCGGCAGTGCACAGTATTGTACAACTTAAAGTGGCTCATTATGTATTACAATATACATAAAGCTTAACTAAGCACCATACTTATTAATCTGCTGTTGTCTAGATGTGAGCAGAGACACGTTACATAAAAGTTTTCAGAAAAAAATTAAAATACTAAATTCATTTTGATTTTCTTTACCCAGAGAGAAGACCAGATCTGTCTGATATTTTCTTTTCAGTTATTTTGTCTATGTAATGTTCAGAAAGTGCATGAGTTTCCTTCTCATATAGAAAAGAGTTCTTTCAGAAATAAGAAAACATTGAGCAGCAAGTTCAGTCCACAAAGAGGTACCAGAGGTGCCTGACAAGTTAAATCAACTATTAATGAACAAAACTGCTCATTTAAGTACAGAAAGTCAGAGTGATGTTTGACTTTTCAGCAATGTTCTGATATAGTCCAGATATTTAGTTTCACAAGACACTGAATGCATTCATGTAAAGTAAAGCCCTTTGTAAAAGCCACAATCACATGATTTTATGATATAAAAATGCTTAAATGTTTTTGTACTGACCATCAGGCAATGGCGAAGAGTGAAATGAAGCCCTGTACAGTTTCCATATGCTGTTAGTATGGTATGATTTATGTGAGTTTATTGTAGAAGAAGTCCTACTGTGGTGATGACACAGTTGTGCACTAATGTCTCTTGTTTGATCTGAGTTCAGGTGCTGGTTGTTACAGCATGTGAGCAGCATTTTAGTTTCTGTGTTGAAAGTGCATCACTGTAGATCATATCAGATACTAAAGCAATAGCAAACAATTTGTAAATTATTTTTTAGTTTGAATTTACATTTTGAATGTAAACAATCATAACAATATTTAACCCTGCCGACCAAGTTTATTTTACTTGAGAGATGAAGAAAAAAGCAGAAGTAGATAGCAATAATTATGAACACTGAGAGGACCAGCCTTACCATCACTATGTCAGATGATAGCAGAAGAACCAGATGAAGGGGAATGTGAGTTGGGAGAAGATGGGAGGTTCCAGAAAAGCCACTTCCGTTTACACTGTCGTCTCTGGTACAGGTAGTCTTCCTTGTCACGCTCTTTTCGAGCTCTTTGGTAGTGGTCATCCTCTTTCAGGTACCATACAGGGGGCCAGCGATGTTTCTCAAAATAGTCTTGGTTTTCTACATGCAAAAACAAAATTACTGACCTGCAAACCTATGTCACAAAATAGGGTAACATACTACCTCCAGATTTGGCCTTCATATCTCGAGGAAACTTTCTACACACACTATTGTAGTTGGTGCAAATGTGGTGCAGGCACCAGCCAGTGAGCTGCAGGGCACCATGGAACTATGGAGACAATAGGGTACACTGTATACATTTTACAATAAAAAATACAACTACTACTACTAATAGTAATAATAATAATAAACATAAAACATAGAGGTAGGTGCATTGGAGGAGAGGGAGCAGCCTAAAGTATACCAATAGAAGGCTATCAACGGGCACTAGTGAAGGCCTCGTGCTGAAATGTTAGGCAGTGTGCGGGAATCTTTTGTATTGATGTTATAAACATTTAAAGCCTAACATCTAGGGCTGTGCAATTGAATTTTAATCAAGATTGAGATTCAGTCTACAACTACTCCTCTGTCAGAAAAAGCATGCGATTTCATTTTGGAATTGTATTCAGATTTGGAGGAAGAAATTAGACACATTTTTGTGTTGAATTGCAATTCTTGTTCATGTTCAGGAAATTATTATTATAAGGCATTTTATTGTTTTTTAATAAGACAAAGTAAAATCAAATAAAAAAACCAGGGTGGATCAATATAAGGCAAAAAATCTTGTTGAACGTTTTTTCCCATATTTCCCACGCCAAGCCCTATCAACATCACTTAAAGTGGACATATCATGCTTTTATTTTCACCTTTTGAACATTTAAAACATTTACCTGGGGTCTAAATAAACTATACCTGCAATCTACAGTCTGAATTCCTCCTAATTTTCTTTCTACATGCCTCTCTTTTACCCTTTTGTAAGGAGCGCTTTTGAGCGCCTTGTTTTGGCACTGTCTCTTTAAATGCAAATGAGTTAGTTCGCACCCCACCCCCTCCCTGCATTGCATGCAGACTCCGCCCCGTTCAGCCATTGTTGTAGTCCCAAACACAGTCCGTCTGTCGGATCCAAAACTTCTCCAGAGTTAGAAAAAAACGTAATGACAATCGAAAAATGGAAACAAGCGAAGAAATCAACATCCAGCCACGAGCCAGAGTCTGACACAGACCAAGAGGAAATCGAAGAAGACAATCCTCCGCAGCAAAGACTTCAAATGGCTGCATCTCAATGGTTTGTTTACTACTATGTAATTAAGCTCACGCGCTCCGTTAGCTTAACTGTGTGTGAAAGATATTAGCAGGTTGTCCAATGGACCCTCACTTTACCATCTTACTACAACAACAGTCCGGGGGAAAAGGCTACTGTCAAGTCAGTCAGCGTAGTTACGGTGCTGCGGGCTACGCTTGCTGCGCGCTAATGCTAGCGACATGCTAACGTCAGCTACGAGCAGTCTGATGTGAGTTCTGCCTTATGAAAACCTCAAAAATAAATGTATTATATGTGTATATAAAGACATGTGCCTAAGCAGCTGGAAAACAGCCGAGTAAAAGATGGGCAGCTACAGGTGTAATGCTAATCCCTCACAAATGGCCAGAACACAGGTAAAGAATGACGGGATAAAAAATAGGTCTAATAAACAGTGTTTCAGCGTTTCTTGACTTAACGCTCCAGTATATCGTCACCTCCATAGACCGAAGGAACTGACCCTTCGATCAAATGCAATCTTTGAGCAAATCCCTCGTTGTACTGGCGGAGGTTACTGAAGCACTCCTCTTTGAAGTGCTTAGCACACAAACTAAACTTTCCCCACTGTCGGTGGTACATTACCACGAAAAATAAAACGTAACCAGCCGATCTCAGTTGTTCGGATGCAGGGGGTCGGTGTAATGAGTTGTGCTGGTAACACAACCAAGAACAGAGCATTTTAACTTGTCCACTCGCACCTTTGACATCTTTGCGCTTGGACTACAAAATCGCTACGAGGAAAATAAAGATGGCGGTCTCTGCCGGAAGCTCTTGACCTTGTTTAGTAGTTCCGCTGTGACGTGATAGACAAAAATACGTAACAGATAATGCGGAAATTCGAACGAACTGAGAAATATGTTGCAAAATTTATATAAATATATCTCTGGAGCTACTTAAGTGATTAATTTCAACTTTTAGCCACTACCAGACACCCACAGTACACAATAAAAGGTATCTAAGGGCCAAAAAAGTAGATTTTGCATGATATGTCCCCTTTAATAATACCTGAGCCATATCCAAATACACCAACACATCTCCATCGATGTCAGCCCCCATCATTGCAGCTTCTGTCAACACTGTTACTGTGTAGAGCTCTGAAAAAGAACAGAGACCCACATTTGGACTTCACATTCCTTTACCAGATTCAATAGAGCCATAAGAATATGCAACTATATACCACTGTTACCTGTAAGGGCAACTAAGTGAGGGAGACAAAGACGATTGGCAAGAACAATAAGCTCCATGGCATCCAAGTCTGGTCTGGAACAAAAGCGCCCCGTGTAGAGATACTCAAGCACGGCCCTCATGCAGCTGCGGGTTGTGTTGGGAAACAGTACCTTTTAAAGAAATATGGGGGTGAAAAGTGCTGAAAAACAATAACTAAAAGGAAATAGTAGAAAATAATGTTTTCTAAACAACTAATCAAATTTTGTTCCAGGCAACTGGTAACTGCCGCTTGAACTGGTTCTTCCGACTTATAGATCCGACCGGCAGATGGTCCCACTTCACATACGAGTTAAACTGTGACGTGTTACAGTTTAGCATTAGCCATATTGTTTACATACAAGGTAATTCAGCTGCAACAGCTCTGGGTAGTTCTGAGATATTTAGGTTTTTCTTCTTCTTTTTATAAGTGAGTGTTTTGGGTGTTATATCAACAAAACACACCAAAACAAGAAGCTATGTTCCATTGGTCAGCTTATTTCAATCTACTATTTTAGAGAAACATTTTGACAATATTTAACTTACACATTTTAAACAGTTAAACTTTACCTGTTTATGATTTCAAACAAAATGACTAATTATAATTTGTTGTTAATTTGTTTAATTTAATATTAGTTAATGACATGTTATCCAGATGTGAGTCTCTGCTACGAGTTGGCCACTGTCCAGGGTGTACCCTGCCTAAGGCCCAAAGTCACTGGGATAGTCTCCAGTCACCTGCGACCCCTAACGGGAACAAGCGGTAGAAAATGAATGAATGAATGAATTAATGTTATCCAGATTTAAAACTCATGAATCAGATATTTGATTGGTTTGGGTTTGGTTTTGGCTTTTTAGTTGGTGTTGTGTCCCATCAGAGTAGACAGCGTCACCTCTTGACACTAAATCCGTCTCGTTTTGCTTGTTCAGTATCTTTCATTTACATAATATTTATATTTTCTTTATGGCAAAGTTAAATATAATATTATTGTATGAAATGCATTAACACATAATCTAGTAACACTAAAACCAAAGAGCATTATAATCGAACACTCATCACTTGAAGCTAAAACCTTTAACCTAAAGGTCGATTAACAACAAATGAAATATTGTAGTAGAAATAAATATTTGCTATTCATTCATAAATAAAGGTTATTGGATATTCATTAGTTATTGTTGAACAAGAATATATGAATAAATAAATTTTGACAAAAATGTCAGATAGAATCCTATAATTGTAAGGGGACAATATGCTAACGAATACAAGCTACAGCAGTTATTAGAGGTTCTCTGACCTCTTTGGTGCTGCTTTCCACAAAAGGCCCACCAAACATAGCTGCCATCCAGTCACAACTCGCAATGAGCAAAGGCTTGTGAGCCATAATCGTCCCGTCATCTAGTTTGAAGACAACATCTGTAACAGAATATATTTAATGATTGTACTCCTTGTGACTTGCACAGAGACAAACTGCTTCATGTTCACTAACCTGAAAAAGTACCTTTGGCCAGGCACTCTTTCACCCGATTTGTGCGTCGTACATGAAAGGCTTTGGTGATTTCTTGGTTCATGAAGGCTTCATTGTTCAAAATATTGGCCACCATCATTCGAAGGTCAAAGACCTCCAGCAGCTCAGCAATATGTGCAATGTGCATTAACTCTTTTTCATTCTCATCCAGCTGACCTGTGTAGAGATACCGAAGCACTGCGCGGAAAGGATTCAGCTGCATGGACTGGTCCATGTGTACTACAGTGATGGGGCGGGGACTGTATGTTAATGGGTCATCCACTAGTTCCTCTTGAATGCTAACAAAGGCTCGACTCCAGGAGGACAGAAGTCTGCCCTGTCTGGTGCCCTCTGAGTCCTTCAAGGTGCCATCACTAGTGCAAGCCCTCAGGTTTGCCCGGTCTCCTTCATCGCTACTTTCACATACATCAAAACTAGCAGCACGCATCAGCAGTTCTCGGCCCGAGAGATGCGCACGAGGCGGTTTTTCTGTCTCCTCATTCTGTGTTTCCATAATAAAGAGGTCATAGAACTTTGAAGACGATGTTGCCAAATATATTTTGTGTGCAAATATTTTCTGCCGCTCCTGCAGCACCAGGATGACATCAGCACAGTGTGGGTCCTCCAAAAGGCCGACAGGGTGCTCCTCTGTAGTGGCTGGTGGGGGTGGTACTGTGATTATAGGAGGCGGAGGTTTCGGTGGGAGGAAAGGAGCTTGAAGAAGAGGACGCTGAACATTTCTGAGGTGGGATTTCCAAAACTGGAGGTGTCGGCGAGAGATAAGAGCAGCTCGGATAGCATTATCAAAAACGTCTTTGACTCCAAACTGAGCTACAACACTTGTTTCATAATATGGCACTCCTAACTCCTTAGCCACCTCACGCCCTCTCTCTGGAGGAAGAATCTCATTGGACTTTATGGGTCTGAAAAACAACATATACGTTATTAAACATTTTTCTTAATTTCAACATCGTTTGAAAGCTCTCACCTAGCCAAAGGCCTCCGTGCTCTGTTCACTGCTTCCAAATCTGCATAACGCAAGTCCAGCTGACAGCCAACCAAAATGACAGGGGCACGAGGGCAGAAGTGCTTGATTTCTGGGTACCACATGGTCTTAACATGGTATAAAGAGTTGGGGTTGGCAATTGAGAAGCAAAGTACAACTACATCAGACCTGAGGACAAAAGTTTAGACGTCATAATCAAAGTAAAACAAAGCGTTACTCTGGGCCTTGTTATCAGACCTGCCATATGCAAAACGTCGATCTTTATGATGGTCTCCAAAAGTGTCCCATAGACGAAGGGACACACTGACGTCATCCACAACATCTCTGGAGCGCTCCAGTACCTACATAAAATAACATTAAGTCTAAGAACATAATTTTAACAAAAACACAAACTTTGAATACATACCTCTTGGCATACTCTGTACTGGTCGATGGCCCAGACAGTGGGCACATGAGTAGCTAATAGCTGGTACTGCGTTAGTGTGGCATTGCAGGCTCGGGCGCAGATAAGACGTGTTTTTCCAACAGCATTGTCCCCAACTACCACACACTTGATAGTTTCGACGTTTGGCCTCTCATAGTCCATATCAGGATTCATAAATGTGGACCTGTGATAACACAAAGGAAAGATTTGCACCTGAAACCCCAGAACTTTGTCCAGGACAGTGCAGGCACATCAATCAATATCAATATCAGACCATCTTTACAGCAGGGATATTAAAGGTGATCTACATAACTTTTCTGGTGATGGGTCTGCAACCTGATTGTTTCAATTGAAATGCTATTGCTTTGACTAGAATGTTCTAAAGTATGGCATTAAACTGATCTATCTCCATAGAGACAAGAAGGTGGTGCCGCTACATCAAGATACAAAAATATATATAATTGAGGTAACATCCCCACAGTGGCAGACAATCCACCAGAAGTTACATTGTGCACTTTTAATGAACAATTATTTTTCTGGTGAAATCGGATTTTCAGTTAATAAAATTTGATGTGAATATTTCTGTTCTAAACAATCTGTAATTATTACAAATATGTGGTGACTTGTCTGATAAAACTAAACAAACATATCTGTTCAAAAAGGTAGCCAACTACCATGCCCCTTTGCCTTATCTTGATGTTGGCCGTTATCTATTCTAGACTGACCTACAGTATAGTATTTCTTTGCCATTTGTAGTTCTGTAGTGGCTCTATTGTCACTGGTCCACTGCTAAGTCAAACATTGCGTGATTGCATAAACACACCTTGAGTAAACAGGCTGCTCCAGCATGTAGAGACTTGAGCCTTATTATCGAGGGTTGTTTCCATTCATAAAAATGCGCTCTCATTGAGCTGATCTGCTGCACACAAACAAGTAGAGGCTTTAGGCCTGCGTGTGACACTGGACACAGCGCCTGTAAGGCACATCTTAAGAAGCTACACGCTCTCTTCTTTTCTGTGAGCTACACATGGCCTTCTCTGATCTCTTATGACACCAAAAACTGGCTTTGCCAGTAAAACAACAACCAACGAGACGGAATGATCAAAGTGTAGATAAAGTGAAAGGTACGCACGAGCAGCGCTTACGCCACAAAGCACATGAGGCTGCAGCATTACGCGTTATGTAACGCCCACTCACTGACTCCTGAGCTTGTTAATGTCCTTTAGCCACATACATGGTTCATATACGATAGGAGGCATGACTTCAGCACACAATACGTTTCCTTGTCTTACCGACACGTAAGAAACTGGTGCAGGGGGTTGGCTGATGAACGTGACGGAAAACAGGGCTCCATTGGATGCAGCGTGCACCTGACGGGCTCGTGTTTAACCTCATCTTCAGAGCGAGGTGCAGAGGCTCGTAAACAGGCGTCCGGAACCGCGCAAAGATCTGGCCAAAATGTGCGCGACAGTCACTATCAGAGCGTCATGCGTGTAGACTTCAGGCTAAACGCGGATGTTTAGCCTCTTTCAGACGCAGACTGGATGGATCCACCTTCAGGCCGCTCGAGCTAATAATAGGCAGACACAGAGAGAGATACAGAGAGAAATAGAGAGAGAGAGAGAGAAACAGAGAGAGAAACGAGAGAAATAGAGAGAGAAAAACGAGAGAAACTGAGAGAAATGGAGACAAAAAACAAGACACAGAGAGAGGGAGAGACAAGAGATAGACAGAGAAACAAAGAGATAGATAAGAATATCACACACACACACACACACACACGCACACATGCACACACACACAGAGAAAGGCTTTAGAGTTAAACGTCCCCAAAGTCTGGGGATCAGACGCTTGTACTCATGCTTTATGTCTCCTCCGTTGGCATATGATATTTCATTATAGCTCTATAGTGGTGGTCTCCTCTAAGGTTTGTGAATAAAATATACAATTTGTCAGGCAGCAGGCCAGAACTTAAGGAGGAGACCGAAACATTCACTTTTATTCACCTTGTAAGTGGATCTTGGAAGGCCACATTGTAATGTTTCGAATGGCCAATGTATTTGTATTTGCAAACACAAATGTGCCTTAATGTTGCTTGAACTACAATGCAATCCAGTCCTTGACAAACATTTTGAAAGTTATAGGGCCTAATATAATGGTAATAATATAGTATAATAAATACCTTTAAGGATCTTTACCATATATGATAAAATACAACAGCTTGATGAAGTGCAATCTTCTTTTTTTTGTCTTCTTTTTTTTTTTTTTTTTTTACAGTTTACAGTATGATGTACAAAAAAGTAAATTGAGAATTTCTTAGTAGCACTTGTAATGTGTGAGAATAGCCACCAGATGAGGCAATTGTTCTACATTCCCCAAATCATTTATCACTCAAGACATAAAAATACTTTATATCAATGATACCTATATTAAGAACAGTTCAGTAGCTACATGTTTGTAAAATAAAGCTCATAAGTGTTCAGTCAATAAGGAATGCATATTTTCTGTGAAATACTAGACAAATGACCACTCAATTGGTCCGAAGTCCAAAGTCCAAGGATTTTGAAATATATGTAGCAAGTCTGCACTCTGTAGCTCTTTTATTTAACTATGTCTGACCAGGATTCAAGAAAAGCCTTTTGCCTGGACTCCTACTATGTCTCAGAAGAACTGGGATTTATTCTGCATGAGCCTTTGGTAGGTCTCATACACCTGCAGTACACACTGCTATTTGTAACATTGGTTAAAAATATTTGCTGTTTCACCACATCCTGTAGTTTGTAATGTAGCCCTATCAGTTGTTTTTGACAACACTTTTAAATATTTTAATCAATGCTTCAAAATGATAATGTATTAGTGATTCTTTCACAATTCTAAGGCATTTGCTGTGCAAGACTGTATTTATGCAATGGTTATAACATTTGCACATGCTGGTTTAAAAACAGAAATACAATCACAAACGTATCTGGGTAGTGTACATCATATTTCATTCATTCATATCACAAACAATTTTGGTTAAGATTTGGCAACCCAAAGTGAGTGCATTCAGTGTTTTGATTGAATAATTGGCCTAAGAACCAAAACAGGAAGCAACTTTTACATCATATAAAATGTTTTTCTTTTTGAATATAGTGAATATATTAACTTTTATTTCTACATATTATCAATAAAACTCAATATTTTTGAGAACATGTTTACTGAGTATTTTTGGACACCAAAAGATAATAGAAATTCAAATACATAACAATTTTTTACATCATTTCCAGACAGAGCTCCCCCCATATTACCAGCCATGGATGGATATTGCTCTCCACCTCCCAGAGCTGGTCCACTCACATGAGCTGCGCTCTCGTGTGAGCAGGGTAAGTAAGGACAACAAACTCATGAGGACAGTTGACCCTGGTGTGAAGGTTCAGTGGTGTTGCCTTTGTCCAGATGCCACTGCTGAGCAGCCAATATCTGCAGACACACAGGGAGCTGCGGCTGGCCCACCTGGCTCTAGGCGCTACAACCATGAGCTACGTCTGGCAGGAGGGAGAGGACAACACTGTCAAAGTACCTCCGTTGCAATGCACTTCTTCTCATCCGTGTTTTAAAAAAGAATAACCAGTGTTCTAAAGTGTATTGGCGATCATTTTCAGACTGTTAACAGTTTACTGTAATTGTCACTAAAACAAAAACAACAACTGAAATAGACTATGCAAAATAAAATAAATAAAAAGTCTTGGATTCACAGCCGCTTTCCAATAGATTCTGTCTTACGTTCGTTGAAACCAGAGGCTACTGTAAGATTTATCTTCACAGCTTTCCCCAATATCTACTGTTCAGGTTACCAATATCCACAGGCAACCTGAGACACAGAGGACATATAATACATAGACAATAAGGCCTCACTAAACAAACTGCTTTTCAAACGATTGTAGATTGCCTTTTTTCAAAAAATATAATATGCTTTTTTAAGGTACTGCCACAGAACTTGGCTCTTCCATACTGGGAGGTGTCACAGAGATTAGGGCTTCCTCCCATCTTCATACATGCTGATGCAGTCTTGGCAAACTGGAAAAAACGGGACCCAGAAAGGCAAGACCGTTTACATTGTTTCATTTGCAAACAACCTTTGTAAGCTGTGTGCACTAATCTTAACATTCTGTCCTAATTACAGGCCCTTTGAGATGGAGTATGTGTATTTTACTTACTTACAATAATAGTTATCTCGGGTAAGAGTAATAGTTGCAATCGTGTTATTTAGAAACTTGGATTTGGTGGTCAGGCTGCCGGGAGGAGAGAGTTTGAGGGGTTTCTTCTTGGTCACTCTCTTGGTAGAAGTTGCAGCAATTCCAGCACTCAAGGTACCGTATATTTTGAAGTCCTGAATTTCATGCATTGTAAAATCAATTTTGTGGGATTAAACAGCGTATGTTTGTGTTTGCAGCGCATTCCAGCAGTGTTCAGAGGCGTGAGCTGTGGGCACACTGCAGCCGTGGCTCGAGCTCTGCAGGACATCAGAAAGTCTATCCGCGACATGACTGAAGCACTCAAACTCATGCATGGTTGGTTTACTGCTGTGCCATTAGTGTCAGTGATCAATGTTTTATTTGTATTCATTTGTGTCTTTACAGTCCATGTGGAGCCTTCTGTTTTCTATGGTGTTATAAGGATCTACCTGTCTGGGTAATGCTATAAATTGTTGTGCGAAAAGCAATGATGTATGGTTTGCTGACAAAATAGGATCAAGAACGAGCACATCATCTGGCATTGCACGACAGAGGCTTGATTTCCTCCAGTGCAATCTCCCTGAGCTAATCGCAGCAGGGGCCTGAGAGCTTGCGGTGTAGCACCAAAGCAGTCAAGAATCAAGATGATGGTTTCTTTAGCTACACTTTAGTACATGTATCTGTTTGGAATGATGGCATCTTGTTAGCCTTTCTTAAGAAAAAAATACCGTAACAGGTCAAATTTGTATGATACTTACTTTATAGTTCAATAAGGGTCATTTGGTCTTCTCAATAATTTATTTGAAAGGTTGTGACAAAAAAAACCTTTCTAATAGTTTACTAGTTTAGTTTGAAATTACGAAATCCAAAAAACAATTGTACTAAGCAAACTTTCTCAGTATGGAACAAGGGATGCAAAGAATGAAGTTACAAGGACCATTGTAAAATAAATGCACTTCATTTACTTATAACTTAATTATAATAGACATGTATTGACTTGATATTGAACACAGTAATCATACCCTAACACTAAAATAGTCCCATTGAAAATCGTTGTGCAGCTAAAAGTTTCTGATTAATGGAAGACGTGTCCTATGCTTTCACAACAGTTGGAAGGACAATGTCAGCATGCCCAATGGTCTAATCTATGAAGGAGTTCAGCCTGAGCCCATGGAGTTCTCTGGAGGGAGTGCGGCACAGAGCAGCTTATTGCACTGTTTTGATGAACTTTTTGGCATCAAACATGAGAGTAAAGCTGGTAAGACGATTTACAATATGTCAATAACCATGTGTTTTTAAATTTACAATACTATACCCCCTATGTAGGAGCCTTTCTCATCCGAATGAGGGACTACATGCCCCCTGCTCACAGGCAAATGATCCAGGACATCTCCAATCAGCCATCTTTAAGGGATTTTGTACAAGAACAATGTGATGAAGAGCTAAGCCAGGCGTTCCAGCTTTGTGTGACCGAGTTAATAGAGCTTCGAAACTACCACATAAACATGGTGAGCCGATTTATAACAGTACCTGCGGCACGCGCCCGACAGCTACGTTTCGAGAAGACAACTAAAGAGGAAATAATCAGCAAAGCACCCACAGCCCTGGAGGAGAGAGGCACCGGCGGTTCCAGCATCATGACTTTTCTTAAGACAGTCCGGGACGAAACTAAGCAGGTCTTCCTACCACTCAACAAGAATTAAGTTACTGTTAAAATGATAGCTTTTGGACAGAGACGCATCAAACTGCATCTGGCTTTGTTCAAACTTCGACTTAATAGACTTGACAGACAGCCATGATTTAGCTCAAACCATAATTCAAACCATTTCTGTGACGTTCCATTAAGTTTGACCACTAATTTTATCTTCAGGCTCAAACGCAATGAACAAATGATTGCAAAATGAGAGAAAATTGCTCACTGTCTACGAAAGGCAAATTCTTAACCGTGAAACTGTACAAGTTAATCTGTATTTATATTCATCTTAACTTTAAAGTGCTCTTTTACCATTGCACACGTTGTACAGCAAAACCCACAACCTTCTTGCTGTGAGCACTTACCAGATTTTTTTTTTGTCGGTGACCGTCTTGTCATTTGGTTATTGTTCAGACACCTGGCTCAGTATCTACAGCCCAAAGTTGCTTGTCCAACAAACCATGGACACTAACTAACACAAATTAAGGATAAGGGTATGTGTTTGCTTCATTTGTCCTACAGATACATCATCTTGATCATTTTATTTCATTTTTAATAATAACAATAATATATTTATTCTAGATTTGGTAGGATTTATATGAATTCAATCCAAAGCATGGCACTATGAGACTGTATCTTTTACTATTTAAAACTGTAAATGAAAAATCAGCCATCTGTCCTCACAATGAACTATTGACATCCTTGAAACACGACTCTACAATCTCACTTTAGAATCGTCCTGTAATTCTACTTTATGCGTTTTGAAACACAAAGCACAATGCAGTAATGAGATGCACTGCTTATCATAGCGGTTACCTCAGGAGTCTCTCTCCACATCTTAAGCCCGCGTCCAGCCTCCACTTGCCCCAAAAGACTTCCACCTGGGGGAGACATAAAGAAGGGATTGTGGACACCAATGTCTCATACCGTGTAATATTCAGCTTTCACCGGTGTTCCATTACAATAGCTGGATTGTGGGATCAGATAAAGAACATGATGTGGCAACCACCTGTAGATCTATGCTGTACCACAGTGAGTCTCAACATAAACCAAATTAAAGAAGTAATAATTATTGGGGGAACTTTAAAATACTAAGGCATTTGTAGATTAATGGAAGGAAAAGTTAGCCCTTGAATATATTGAGTCCAGCAGATTCAATTCTTTAAGTTTCTCTATATTTTTGTAGTGATACACGTTATTTTCCTTGTTAAATCATTCAATACAGAAACAATACAGTGTCAAAATAATATGGTACAAAATGTCTTAGGGTAAAAGGTGAGGAAAACTACATAGAGATGGAGCCTGAAGTGGGCGTTGAATGGACAAACAGTGTGTTCACATGTCACAAAGATCTGATTAGAGCTTCCATTCACAGCCAAAGCAAATAATCCTTTTTCCTTATTGCCCAAGTGTGGAGGACTCCCTGACAACTGCAGCTAAACAACAGACCATCTCCAAGGATGTCTTCATTGTGTAGCAGAGGCTGAAGTTTCACCTTCACTGAATACTTGTTTTCATGGATTTTGTGCCGAGGATATTTATGTGTACTTTCAGTGTTTATAAAATAAAACAAATACATATAACAAAAGCTATTAGCATAAAGCCAGACATTTGAGATTGTGTTTCGTTTTCTCATCATGATGTTTTCAATGGGAGAAACAATAATGTGCTCATGGCGTTTGTCAGAGTTTGTTATTTGATACATGATCCAAGGAAACATTTATTAATATATGTTTTGCATTTTTCAGGAGATATATATTGGTAGCTATTATGCTATTTTCTGGGTATTTAGAATAACAAATCATTATTTTACATTTTATTCATTGTAAACAGTAATATTGATTTAACATGTCTTAACTTCATGGCATTTCACCATATCAGTGAATTTTCATTTGTGTTTTTTTGTTGTTGAAATTTGACTATACATGGCATTTTTAAACTCCAGCATCTGACTCCGGCATCTGGGTAGGTGGAAATATTTTCTGAGTACGTCTCAAATGCAGGACTAAGATGAACATTCATGAAAAATCAAATTACAACAAGCTAATGATGAGAGAATGCTGTTATTACATGGTTAAAAGCTCATGAAAGTCAGTTTTAGACAATACGTCCCCCTTTAATGATAAATGTGTTGGACCGTAATCTTGTGGAGTGAGAGTGCAACTCGCATAAAGAGAGAAATATTGCTTTGCTCTTGTGGTCACTAGCTATGAAAGTGGCCCTTGGTAAATAATCATACGGGAAAAAAGCCACACGGAGGGCTGTGTCCAGTGAAAACAGACGCCCAGCGGAATGAATCCAGAGCTCCTCTGCACCTCCGCCACCTCCTCAGCAGTGCTCCGAGGGCGATCTGCACTCATTACTTTTAATGGTTTGGAATACTTGCTACCTCCGCATTACAGTTTTCTGAAGAAGTGGTAACACGGTAGAATGTCTTTGTTTTGATGATAAACAAAACAATATGGATTAGCATTCTAAACAATGTAAAGACTCATCAAGATTGGGGTTCTAAAGCCATCAGCTTTAATGTCCTCACACATCATAACTGCCTCATTCATAAAGTTCCCCTAACCCTGCCCTTTGGCATGAGTCCTCCTACTTCTATTAGTGACTTTCTGTAGACAATGTTAACGGCTTTTGGTTGTCTGACTCTGTTTAACTTTTCTCCCCCCATACCAGCAGGACATGCAGCTTTTTCTTTGTGTAAAACGTTTTTTTTGGATCACACCCTGAGCATCTGTAGACGTCATCATTTTGACGTGTTGCAGCAAGTTAAATGCTTTTAAGATATAGCCATTGTATGGCATTTTAATCACTCCCTGCTCTTTTGACTCCATAAAACAATCGCACACAAGAAAAGGCCTGTCATGTTCACCATCTTGAAAAGTTGGAAAAGGTGTTGAATTTCTCTTCTTGCCAGTGTTGATCAAGGAAAGGTGACGTCAGTGACTTGACAGGAAAGCAAGCGTCACATTGCAGCCTTTATTGTTCCATGGAAAAAAATAGTTTGACATTTTGCCCACAGTGATATTCATTCATTTATACTTCAACGTACTCAAAGGCACACTTTAAGAGAATATGGATTTTTGCACCATTGAAATCCACGGTTACCAAAATAGTTTTGGTTGCTAAAGTCCAACAATTTGTAGAAGAGGTGCCAGTCCATATGGAGTTAGCCTGAACTTTAGTTTTATGGCTATGAATTCTCTCTCACTCTGCAGTTTGAATTGCTCAGATGTTTAATTGGAGGCCTTGGTGACACACTTTATTTCGGATGAATAAAGCAACATGACATTCAGATCCACACTGGATAAGCAAAAGCTAACACGTCACAATCTTTTGTCTAAAAAGGTTAACACGACTTTGAGCTGTGAATACTGGTCAACCAGTCACCACTTCTGAGTCATTACAGGTCAGGAGCAAGAAAGATTATTTTACAACTAGGGAAAAAATACAAAATCTTTTTTGTTTTTCCCTTGTTAAAAAACATTGTGTCAAAGTTGTTGCACAGTTACATTTACATAACTATATTTATATGAGTGACTTTTTAAAATATATATATATATACATATAAAATTGTACTTCTCTGAGTAAATTTCTGACACTGTACTTTTAATCTTCTACTCGCTACTTAACATATTTTACAGTTACTTGAGTTACGGTTTTGGTCTACAAGTTACAAAAAAAAGTTTTATAGGATTTGAAAATCTGTGTTTCTTGCACTGCTCCTTTGGATATGATTTTGTTTTTTCTCATTTTTGTGGTATGACCTTTAAATACAACAATCATTGTATTACTGTGTTTAATATTTGGTTCATCAAACTACATTTACTTCAAATTATAAACGAGATTGTGACATCCAAACAATTACCCTTACAGTTTGATTTGAGTTACCAAAATACATTTGACTCCAGGACCACTGCTTTGTACTTCTTTGTACCCAGGAGCCTTGAAAACTGCAGTCATTAAGCCTCTCCTAAAGAAGAGCAGGCTTGATGCCACAGTACAGAAATATTACCGCCCCCTCTCAAATTTGCTGTTTTTGGGCAAAGCCCTTGAAAAAAAGTTGTTTATCCAAAGATTATTGACTTACTGCTAATGTAAAATTGCTTTGCTGTTTTCCACTCAGGTTTTAGGTTCTTTAGACAAGAAGTGCTTGCTGGGATTGGTGACCAGGTGGTCTTGACCTGTGGAGTTCCCCAGGGGTCAATCCTGGGACCTCTGCTGTTCAACCTGCTCAAACTGCTGTGAGTCCAGTTGAAAGGCAGCAATAATGGGTCTTATCACAACTATGCAGATGACACTATGATCTATGTCTCACTGATGGCAGGTGAATAGGACCAGGTGATTCAGTCTCATTGCATACAACAGATCAGTGTGTGGATGGAAAACAACTTTCTCCAACTAAACTAAGACAAGACTGAAGTCATTGTCTTAGAGATTGTTTGCAGTCACCTTGAGTCTCTCGCTCAAAAAACCTACAAAACAAGTAAGAAATCAAGGTGTAATACTTAACTTTAACAGTCATAAATAGTTTTAACCATCCTTTACTCTGGAATGGTTAAAACCGAGGCTCCAAATGATTCTGTTATAATGCACATAACTGAAAGAATTGTATTTGCATTTTTTTCTCTTTTAAAATATTAAATATTATTTTTTTATTATCTTTTTATAGTTCTACAAAACACTTTCTAGTACTTTATGCACAAATCGTGCAATACAAACACATTTTGCTTGCTTTGCTTGCCTGCAAACAGATATATCTTGTGTTTACGCCCACATTACCTATGCAGGTTTGCTGCATGCCACAGAACTATTGTCTTCCTTGTGCTAACTCCGCTGATTTCCTGTTCTCCTGTTCCCCTGTGCTGTCGCTAATGTAGCTGTCCCATTGGCGCCCACACACTGTTATCAACAGCTTCTCGTCCGGGTTACAAAAATACAGGAAGTTCCGCCTGATGTCTCTAACATGGAAAAGAAATATCTATCTACAAAGTAATAAACACAAATTCAGACAGGAACAGATAGTGTGTTGAGATGTTCCAGGTAGACTTTTCCTGTTAAAAGGTACTTTAAGGCCGTCCCATTTAGTCTGAAATAGGATAGGGATAATATTAAAGGACCACTAGTAACTTTTCTATTGGGGGGGGTCTCTATGGAGATGCTATTGATTTGACAGGAATGTTCCACAGTATGGCATTGAATCTATTGATCTCTCATTTATACAGTTACATGGCTGAAAAATATTGTGCATTCTTACTGAAAGCTGGGATATTACCTGTTTGCTTCCATGGATATACATTTAATGTTATGCTGTGAAACATTTCAGGGATCCAAAATACACACTTATTCAATTCTTTACGAAGAGTGAGTCTGGTCACTCCGCCTTCTGTCGTGTCTCAAGTCAAACTGTAAAAAAAAGAAAAACGTGCAGTCAGGTTTGTTTATTTCCATGGTGCATATGAAACAAATTACCTCAAACCTTTCTCACCTCAGATTAAAGTGTTTTGTGCTAATTGATTCTGCATGAATCCGCAAGGTTTTTCAGTCCCATTTATATTTTTCCTCTCTTTTTTCCTCATAAGCAGAAAATATTTATTTTGCTACGGATGGACCATGCATGTCCCTAGTTGGCTAATCCACCTGTCAATCACACCCATCTGAACTCAAGGAGATATAGATATGTATAAAAATACAGAGGGATATCATTCTGGACTTTCCAGGCCACGTCATCTGGACATTGTTTAAAGGCCTCTCCCATGTTGTGCTAAATCAACTTTTGTGATCTTTTAACTAGTTTTACTTGTACCTCAAGACAATCACCAAAGTATGTTTTTCTTTCATCTGAGAGTTTCTGAGCTTTTATAATTTGAAACGAGGGGTGGGGTTTTCTGAAGGCCATCATCTGCACCCTCTGTGTCGACAAATGTGATGCAGTGATGTGGTACTGCAGGATTTTTGTCTCTGCTCAGATATTGTTATACTCTTGTGAGTTTTGTACGATATGTCTGTAATAAAAAACAAAAGAAAAGAAAAGTAAAGTAAAAACAAAAAGAAATCTCTGTCCCACTCCCGGCAGAAGCCGAACGGAACACTGTATCTGCCATTGTCATTTCACTTCAATTTAATTAGCGCAAATTATTTCCCAACGTTGCTTGCTTGGATTTATCCATGACTACTTTTGAAACCTTTTCCATCCAACCAAAGCAATAATATCTACATGGAGACAGGCTGGTGGCAAACCCTTTGTATTGGTAGTATTAGTAGTGTTAATGCCATCCCAATGGCTTTTCAAAAAACATTTTGAAAATGTTCTAAATAGAAAATGACTATCCCAGATCAATATGATGTTTGATGACTTCACTTGGACTTTGACCAGCCTTTGCACTATTTGTTTGAATTGACACAAATTTATTTGCACTGCTCTTTCACTCATCGCTTGTGACTTACCTGACCCAGACTTCTACTTCAACTTGAAATTTGGCAAAATAATAGTACAGTGGTTATGGCACTCTCCACACAGCAAGAAGGTTCTGGCTTTGATTCCTGAGACCTAGTTGGTGGAGTTTGTATGTTTTCTCCATGTCTGCTCTACTTTTCTCCAGGTGCACAGGTTTCCCTACATCCAATGCGGGTCAGGTTGGCCTAAAGTGGCGGCAGTCATTGCCGCTTAGGACTAAACCTTCATTTGATTTATGCAATTTTGCAGTATGATTTATATGTGTAATGACAAATAAAGCAAAACGAACAAAAAAAGTATGCAAAGTATGTTTAAATTACAACAAATGTGATAGTAATAGTCTTCGTCTTCTTCCGCTTATCCGGGGCCGGGTCGCGGGGGCACCAGTCTAAGCAGGGACTCCCAGACTTCCTTCACCCCAGACACTTCCTCCAACTCCTCAGGGGGGATCCCAAGGCGTTCCCAGGCCAGCCGAGAGACATAGTCCCTCCAGCGTGTCCTAGATCCACCCCGGGGCCACCTCCCGGTGGGACATGCCCTCCGATGACCTCCCGAGGGAGGCGTACAGGAGGCATCCAGAACAGATGCCCGACCCACCTCAGCTGGCTCCTCTCGACGTGGAGGAACAGCGACTCTACTCCGAGCTCCTCCCGTGTGACTGAGCTCCTCAGCCTATCTCTAAGGGAGAGCCCAGCCACCCGGCGGAGGAAGCTCATTCCGACCGCTTGTATCCGCGATCTCGTCCTTTCGGTCATTACCCAGAGCTCATGACCATAGGTGAGGGTAGGAACGTAGATTGACCGGTAAATCGAGAGCTTTGTCTTTCGACTCAGCTCCTTCTTCGCCACAACGGTCCGATACAGCGCCCGCATCACTGCAGACGCTGCACCGATCCGCCTGTCAATCTCTCGCTCATAGTAGTACTATCTGTAAATAATTTGATGTCCTCATTTGTTTTTCTTTAAGTACTTGCATTTCCATTTCCACTTTAAAGTTACTAGTCTTCACATAGTTAGAATAAATGAGACGACAAAGTGACAACATTGAGTAATCTGAAATAGTGTGTCACAATAGCATGTGCATCCCAGTCTATAGTCCATACAGAGCTTATTAAGAAAAATGTCAAAGAGTTACTTATGTAAGTCAAAGCTGGGGCTTCCTTTTTGTGCAGCTACCGAGGGATGGAATGAAAATCCTGAACTGGTCGACTAATCCCAGACTTCCCAGTAAAAACATTCCACTTCCTCCCAGGCGAGATCCGGGGGCTGTTCGCATGCAGAGGACAGAGGGGTGGAGGTGGATTGCTCCAAACAGGGGACAAGCCGGAGACAGATGGGGTCAGGCAGACGGGAGAAGCGGTCAGGTGCAACTTACAAGTCCACAGAGACCACTGACAAGATGCAGGGCCTGCAGAGGACAGGAAAACACTCGGAAAGCAGCAAGTGCACAGGGAAAGTTCAACCGAGAGTAGTGTTATTGTTCATGTGGTGCTGTGAAAGAAACAGATAAAGTACTCAAAAAATGTTCGACAAGTACAAGCTAAAATAACAAGCTTAAATAATCTTCCAATTAACTTATTATTGAATGAGAAGAAAAATAATTATGCCACCTCTTCATGTGTGATCTATATAGCCATACCAGAACCTTCTAGTCTGACGTTTATGTTTTATTCGTGTGTACTGAGCTCACAGAGGGATGTTAATATGAAATGGAAAGATACTGATTTGACTGAGGCTTATCCTGAGGTTAGCCCTTTTCTGCCCACACACTATGAGCTTATTGCTCCTCTTTGCTCCCAAGGCACAGCGCACTAAAAACTCTATTACATTTTGTTCTGCCAGAATGTGTTCTTCCTTAGCCAACAACAACCAAATTTACATTTAAGACCTTGTACATGCTGAACATGTAATTTACTAAAATAGGAACATAACAATGTATACGAGCGGCCTATAATGCAAAACACGTGCCAGGTTTAAAGTTCATGTTTTCTAGCCCAAACTCCTTTATTTTCAACAAAAGTCCTCAAAATATTGTTACAACATACTACCATTTGCTACCATTTCTTTTGTTCACTCTCACTTCTCGTCCATGTTCCTTTCTGCTTTTCTAACATGTTTCTGCATAGCATTTAGCTAATGAGTTCCAAGCTAGTATAATGGATAAAAATGTGTGTACTTGACTTGAAAGATGCTCTTCAAAAACAACAATATTTTACTACATACAGATACCAGATACAAGTCTCTATCTAGATTAATAATGCATTAAGGTAGGGCTCATTTCTGTCTACTTTATTAAAGTAAAGTGTTTTCAACAAATTCAGGAATGGATTTGAGCTCTCTTTATACACACAACAGTCACCTCAAGACAGTGACCATTAAGATTATATCATTTGGCCAAGTACATGTTGCCCCCTCTGCATTAAGTAATTGACCAAGTGGAGTACAAATATAAATAAAAAGCACAACAGTACAGCATGTCCCCGATGTGCACCGGGACACAGCATTGCAGAGGCAGATGCACTTTTATTGGGCTGATTATCCTGGAGCATACTGTCCCGCTGTGAGAGCTGCCTTTGCCTCTGTTCCACTGTCGCTCAGCTACAAGCCTCACTGACTGGATGTGCCCTGTTTGCCCAGCACATGCTGGATCAGCTCAGGGACAATCAAAGCATCATCATCTGAATTTGTCCCTCATCTTTCTGTGGCCTCTGGTCAGTTCACCTGTAAACCATTTTTCAAACGTACAGTTTAACCAAAAAGACAGAGGGTTGCAAGCCAGTCTCTGAGCAAATGGATGGAGCTCAACTCATTGACATTTAGGTATTAGGCACATTACTATAAACCAGAAATAATAGTATATTATTTTGTTACAATGTTGACAGATCTTCCACACAGAGGTACAGTGCTGCCCTCTACTGTCTTGGCAGAATTCTAGACTACTTTTGGCCCACTATAGATGAGTAGTGGAACACTGCACCCTCAATAATGAGTGATTTCAGTATCATAATATACTGCCACCATATTTTAGAGTAATTATCATTATAATGATTAAGGGTTTACTGGAGGCTAAAATGCCTGTTATGCTTATAGTTAATTGTATGCTTATGGTACAAAAGCAGGATGATCTAATTGTGGAATGTTTGGTGATGGTAATTGTGAACAGAAATGCAGTAGAAAATTGTGTGGGAAACCCTTCAAGATATAAGTATTCAGTCAGGTGATGTAAGCTCCCTGTGCAGTGGTCACCTGCAAGCCTAGCCAGCACACATAATCATAATCACACAATATTCCCATTTCAAACAGTGGCTGCGAGCCTGTACGCTGAAGTAAAAAATCAGAGAATGAAATGCAATGAAAAGCAAATTATGTTCACATGTGCGTAACTAAATGAAACATCGCTTTACGTACAAGCTGTCTATAGCTCATCATTTCCATGTGCCACTGAAGAAAAAAAAAATATTTGTGGGACAAAAGTTTCAGACCTTAAGGAGCCAGCCCAGGTATATAATGTTAAAGCAAGTACAAGCAAGTTCACAGTGACAAAACGCACTTTGACATGACGTACTACATACTTTGAATGTGATGACACTCCACCCTCATTCTCAAAGATAACAATGATACCAATCGTCGCCTTTTAAGATCATCTCAGTCCATCATAGTGCTAAAAATGCCTTCTAACATCAACCAAGAATGTATAGGGGCTCTAAAAACCTGAGCCTATAAGTTGATCTACACAATAAAAAAGCTTTTGTGCCAACGACAGGAGAGTAGACATTTTGGTGCTTTCTGCCCTTGAATAGTAAATGGAGACACTGAATCTCGTCAAGAGCAAGATAGAAGGCTATTAAAGCTCTCCGGGGAAAATAATGCAAAGTAAAGAGTCTGCGGCGCTAGGGGGGAGCGCTGGTGGGAATGTCTGTCAGCGAACCACAGCCGGGTCACATTAACAACAAGTTTTCCCACAATCTGGCCTTTATTACAAGGGCTAATAGCATGCTCAGAATCAGGTCTGAACTGCCCCACAGAGAGAATGGCGAACACAGGCTAATTCATCCAGCGTGCCCTAAAATACAGTATCTTCCACATACAACAAGTCGATGGCCAAGATCCTATATCTGCAGTGACAAGTAGGACAACCAGGATAATGACACTTTTTCGAAATAGTGTGCAAAAGACTATAGAGATTGGAAAGTAATGTTCAGTGTAGAGGAGGGCAATATATTGAATTAATGATCATACTGTGAATGCTGTTTTGAAGATATGCATCATATGTATCTAAATGGTTAAAAAACAAGCATCTCAAAATTCCTAAAAATGAGCTGGACTTGGACGGTAGATCGCTGGCAACACCAGGTGCCACAGTGTGTCAGCAGTGGTTCAAGTGCAAACTGTTGTTGTGTCCTTATGCAAGACACGTTACCTACTTTGCCCATGTATAATGAGTAGCTTACCATCATCATTTGTGGAGTGAATGAATAATGCGCAAAACCGTCAAGCAATGGGCATCTGGAAGAACACTTTATAAAACTAATGCATTATTATTGCTGTGCGTAATTTTACAGTCCTTTCACATTTGTCTGAAACTTAAACCTCAACTAATACAATTCAAGACAAATTTCTGTTTGATTGCAAGAGTATTTTTCCATTTATTGTTTTAGGGATACTCAAAAAAAGACGAAGAAGAAGAAGAATCTGTGACTCAACATAATCAGGTGCCAGAGGAAAGCACCGCTCCCACAGCCCCTGCACTTTATTCATGTTGAGTCACAAAGGCAAATAGTCTGCAGGGAAGGATATTGAAATGGCCAACTCACTCACTTTGGGTTTGACAGAAGTTGATATTGCTGACTTTTAGACTAATGAACAATATTTATCTTAAGAAAAAGTAAATATATATTTTTAAGCCGAGGGAGAAATGACCTCCACCGTGGCATTAGTCCAGTCTTGCACTGCTAGAGATATAATACTGCAATGTGATCATGGCCCTTTAGTTCAGGGTAAAGTGCTACACAATTACATTAGATTCACTATATCAGTTGTTTACCTGCTACTATAACAAAAAACATAAATTATAGAGGGTTAAAATAAAGATTAAAAATAGAAAGTACAATATTTGTCTTCTTTGCTCGTGTCTAAAAGCCAGTGTTTATAGCTGTGTTTATTTATCATTCCAAGGCTTTTCACTGTGTTATCAGTGAACCAGCCCTGGCTGTAAATACACACAACAATAGTTAGGTTTTCACCATCAGGTAAACAAGGGATGTAGCTAATATTGTCATCACAAAGTTAGCGTTTCCATAATAGAAAAAGCAGATCTACATCCTGCAGCAACCGGAAAGAGAAGTCAGGTATGACGCTGGTGATGAGAAAGTGAAGACTGAGGACTTTTCCAAATGGAACCAGCTTAAGTGTAAAGTTCAGTGCAGAGGTCAAACGTTTGAAGTGCAGTGAGGAGTGTTGTGTATGGCTCTTATGAATGTACGTGTGAACTGAGTGCGCAGAGGAAGAAACACAGGATAAACAACGCAGTAACAGTAGCAAGAGGAAATACGCTCAAGAGAACAGGACGTGGCCTGGTTTCCCAGTCAACTTGAGTCAATAAGCAGAAATACATTCACCTTTTACAGCACAAGATAAGTTACTGAAATGTTTCGCCCCTCACTCAATCTCCAATTAGTCCTCAAATATGGAGTAGTCCTCACCTACTCCATATTTGAATCACAATACAGAAAACATTTCATGGTACTCTCAGTCTGTTAATGTGGATTGTTTATTATTTTTAAAGTTGGAGTTCCTGATTATAAAACAGTGAAAGGAGGAAGTATAGATATTTACGTTTATATCACTTTTTTTTCCCTCATAAACGATTTGACAGATCACCAGTATTTACATGCAAATGTTTTCTGACCACTAGCACAGCTTTAGAACATTTTTTATTCCATTAGTTGTTAGCCAGAGTCTCTAAAAGCACAGTAGGAGGTAGAGTGTTTAGCTACCAAGCTCCAGTGTGAATCACTTTGAATCATTTTAGTTGGTCTGTTCATTGCTGTTCACATGTTTTTCTTCTTCTCCACTCCCCAAGAGAAGTGGAGACTGTTTCAGACGCTACAGCGGCTGCTTCAGTGATGACCCCCCCCCATCTCACAACCCTGACCTGCAGACCTGGAAGTTCCTATACTGCCTGGAGGAACTCTCTGTCACTAGATGAGCCATGTTCCTTCCTCGTGAGCGGTTCTGGCTCCACAGTCCAAATGGATGTGTCAGTCCTGGACCATGTGCAGTCTGTCCGTCCGTGGGAGCAAGATCTCTTCACTGTGGCTCTCCCCGTGGTTTCTACTTTTTCTCACTGGATTTTTTGTAGTTTTTCCTTGCAGGAGGATGCTCAGGAAGTTATCAATTTTAGGGCTGCACAATATATTGCAAAAGTATCGCTATTGCAATATTGGCTGACGCAATAACGATATAGCAAAATAAATATATATCGGAGTAACACCAAAGTCTTCCATCTAATAGAAACGTTCTGTTTATAAAATGAAAACATTGACAAGGGAAAATCCTGAATAAAATCTAGCTTTTTCAAACTTAAAATTAGCAGAAAAATGGCAAAAAAGAATAGACTGTTTTTGATTTTCCTCAATTATACATGTTATTCATAAATATTTCCTATCTAAAAGCCTTCATTCACAATATTTCAACGTTTCTTTGGTTAAAAATGTCAGTTTATTCTAGGTCTCAATCTACAATAGAAATAATCGCTGACTTGTCGACTACTAAAATAATTGTTAGTTTCAGCCTTAGTCAAAAGTGTATTTAGAAATTACAATAATATCGATATTGCAGGCCGTAGTAGCCATATCAAATATCGCAATCATTTCCAATATTGTGCAGCCCTAATCCATTTGCTAAAATCCTTTGAACATTGTTTATTTAAACTGCTTTTCTATCTGTCTCCCAACAAGGCAACTGCTGTTGTGATTTTAGGCACTGCAAAAACTGAATTTAATTAAGAATTAGATTTAGTTTTTTTTTTTTCTCAAAGTTCTGGTGTTTTGTTTTGCGCCCTATGGCAGGTTGTGACGGAGCATAAAGCACAGATAAGAATCATTTAGCTTTGCATTTGAAGAGGATACTCCTGTCTCAAGTGGAGGGGTTCAAGTATGTTGATGGTCTATGAAGGGAAAGAGGAAGTGGAGGACTAAAATAAATTAAAACTGTTTATTTAATAATGTGTGACCTTGTAAGTAAAGACTACTGTCCGTCAGTGGTCTTCTTAGAGATTAGTTGATGCTGACTTGCCAAATCTGTCTTTGATTGATCTGACCTTAAATACCTGATGCTTTCACAAGGCCTAATGAACCTCAAGGTCCTCTGATCTAGAATCCAAGTTCAAGTCACTAGTCCAAGTCAAGTAGTTAAGTCCTTTACTTTGAACCACATTTAAATTAAAAATACAATTTTATAACTTTTTTATAATAGCATACAGAGGTCGGCAGTAAAGGACTAAAGTCCGAGTCTATGTCTGAGTCCTTGGTCCATGAGTTTGAGCCCAAGTCCAAGCCCTGAACCTCAATTTGAGTCATGAGTCACTGCACTCAGAAATGTCATCCCAGGTCACAGTTCTGAGTTTGGGACTCAAGTACATCTCTGGTTCCTCGTGATCACTCTCTACACTTTTGGACGGAAAGTATTCCAGCAATATCAACGCCATGCTTGTGTTTGGCAGTGTTAATGCTGTAAATCAACAGTAATTATCCAAGGTCCAAGTGGTGCTTGTTGAATCAGATAAGCAATCTGTAATAAAAAGCATTGTCACGCTATTTTAGTTAGGGTTCAGGGCCATAAGACCCTTTTCAAGAACTGGCATTCAGCTTTGCCCCTGTTTATTCATGCCTTTATCTCATGTCGACCTTGCACACACTTGCCGGCTTGTTTCAAATTGGTTGACTAAGCAAAAAGCACAGAGAAGGGGGATTTCTGAGTATGACGTGCATCGATGAGCAGTGTTACCTCAAAGAGCCGGCACTGAGAGAGAGCAGTGAAGTAGAAACGTGTGTGAGTCACGGTTTGTGCAGTGGCAGCTTTATGACGCTTTACAGGTGGCCCTTTAAAGTCTACAAACATCGTCTATAAATCGCCTATGTGACTTTGCCCTGACTCATCTTCAGTGAGACCCCAGATGCACCTGTATATGAACATGCACTCTCAGTAAATACAAATGGATGAGAGCCAATTTCAATATTCACTACTCGTTAGAAAAGTCAGCCCGGAGGTATTCCTGTATAGCAATAACAGACAACGCTATATATATCAAGTAAAACAAAAACAAGAGTTATTTCTGCAAACAGGAAGGTGATCATCCCAGGATCAGTCACCAAAGTGCACTTCCCAAGACCAGAGCTGTTTACAAGCTGAGGAATTTCTTAATGGAAAATATTTAGCCTTGTTGGGTGCATAACAATCTTCGTTAACCACACAAAATAACATAGACTTTAGTTTGATCCCAAAATTAGTGTGTCTCCTTGGGAGGTATGCATGATGAACATAAAGGAACAATCATTAAATTACCCAGTGTAACTTTATAAACTACAACAAGATGCTTTAGATTTTATACCTTATATTAAAAAAACTAGGCAAAATTTCAGTTTTTCACAGTAATTGTACGGTTGAATTATTTCCAACTTCTTGTACAATGATAAAAGATTTTTAGCCCTGGCACAACTTTGAAACACATTTTTTTTTATTTAGCCGATTTAACCACTCTGTAACCACTAAAGAGAAGGCCAAACTGCCTGCACCACTAATTTGCCTGGGCTACATATCAAAGCTATTCAAATTAAATACTTTGACATTGTGAACGAGGACACAGCCACACAATGTACGATTTCAAATTCCAGAGTGAACAGTTATGTTGTTTTAAACTATAAATAATAATGCATAATGTTGTTTTTTGACACATACATAGGCCACAGTATGCCTGATTGGTTCAACAGGACTTTGCTTCTTAAAAATTAGTCTAAAAAGGATCATCTCTGTGTCGTTGTGAGTGATGTCAAAAGTGACCACTGAGAATATTTTTGGGATTTATTTCATTTCTATGAATGGTTATAGACTTTGCCAGATGTAGTAGATGGTGAAAATCAGGTTATTGTTGTTATTTGTGTTATGTGATGCTGTGAATGTTTGTGTGGTTTAGAGAGCCCATTGAACCCACAAGACCAAAGTGAAATCAAAAAGTCAAGTCATAAAGCAGCATTCCCGCCACACATGCTCACAAGATTTTTATTACATTTCTTTGATTTGATTCAAAATGTATTCAAAGTAATTATAAATGAAAATTATTGATTATTTGGTTGCTATGTTTTGTGGTAATTTAGCAGGGTAAAAGCAGTGAACAAAGAGAGAATAATAAAGTTTAGAAAAATCTTGATTATTCTTAGTGAATTAGTAGTTAATTATTATTAGTGAATACCGAAATTCTATTTACGGTATATGAAAAAGGTGCCATTTTTAGTGTGCCCACAAACAAGTCAGTGTTAAAGAGATGAGTGATGGGGGGGAAACATAGCTCACATGCATTCTTTGTTCTGCTCGCGTAATTATTCGTCCAGCTCTTTTTAGCATGATGTGCACCATCCGCCCCTGTTTGCACGCACAGAAAGAGTGTCTGACCTCGCCTGGTCTGTTGACTCTTCCTCTTTGATAACCTTCATTCTGATAAACCAGTCAGAGGTAAACATTTTTGTCTCGTTCTAACACAAAATACTTGAGTGTAAGACAGACAAAGCAGCAGTCACCTGTCGCTCATGAAGTCTGACAGAATAGCATTTCATCAACAACTTCACCTATAGAAATGTAACCTCACTAAAAACTTGACAATTAAATCTAAATTCGGATGTCACAAAAAAAAAACAACAACAACAATAACAACAACAACAACAACAACAACAACAACAACAACAACTGCATGTTCTCTTTGGTTTATAGACAGAAAATACATTTCATGCAGTCTATTAGAGATCTAGCTGCTCCCCAACACCACAACAGGGCATCTTTAAGTCCTTAGTAATTAATTTGTGGATGGGCATTTAAGTATTTAGCGTCTTCTCTGCAGTCTCATCCATTGACCACTGACAGTGTGACGTCCTTTGAGCTGAACTCTATAAGCCTCCAGCACGCACAGAACATCTTCCACGCCCCAGGCCCTTTCTCACTTGTGGCTCACGCTGACTTTTCACTGTGCCATCATGTTTTCATTAACTGAGTTTACTCCCAATTTTCCACTGCTGGGCATCTCTTCCATCTACCACTGAAGATGCCTGCACAAGCTGTGTTGCATTAAGGGTACACTGGTCTGTAACTACAAATCATTTTGAGTTCCCTCTATGATTAAGAGCAGTTTTCTGGTTATTTTACGTTTGAAGTCTTTCAGCTGAAATTGAACGGATGTCATTGAAAGACTCAAACAAATAAGATTCAATGACAACTTGCAAGTGAATAAAAAGTATAGCTCATGATAGTCCTATATGTGCAAAATGATTACAATGTAGTACACATTGTGTGCTATGCTGAGTGCCTAATGATAAAGTGGAGCACGTTTTATGTCATTGTAACAACATGGGTCTAATATTGTGGCATGAAAGTAGGTTAAAGCATGGCTTCAATGATTTGACAAAAAAGAATGCAGAGGCGTGCTGCTGTGGTAATTTGCCTTTAGACGTAAGCGTTGGTGACATGCTTGATGGGGGGAACTTTTACGAGGGCTACCACTGTGCAGCTCATGAGATTAAATCAGAAACAGTATTAGCATGCAAATTGAAAAAGGGGTAGTATTTTCTTTGGATTAACTGCCACCGGCTGCACAATGAATTGAGTGCTATACACTAACCCTTATCAAGTACTAGCTGTAGCAGTACCTATGTGCCTATGGGCATCCTGACTTTGTCATAGAAGTCATTAAAATGTGCTGTTGGTAACAATTTCAAATAGACGCATGTACAAGTGGCACGCTGACAAATATGATGAACGCTGGCCATGTTTCTGTTTTATACACTTTCTGTGCACTGTTTCATCCATTCACAGTGAAAAAAATGTAAATATTTTAAATAAAATAGTATTGTATAGAACATAATTTGTAAATGTACATTAAATAGATATTTTTGTTGGCCAAAACAAATAAAGGTTATTTTATCATATAAGTAATCCGGTTAATATAAAATCGTTTGATTGACTTTTGCAATGGAAAAGGTAAAACGATACTCTGCAAGCTCACTTTATTGAATAAAACTTGTAGAGCTCTAGACAGGCTGGATTACCCAACTATTGCACCTCATATAGAGGTGAAACCAATATCTGATTGTGCCATGTGATATATACAATTTAGGTATAGCCGATGAGTAAGTAGTGTTTACCACCAACACTGCTGTCAGAAAACTCAATCAGTCAGGTGTCAGAAACATTGAAAATTGAATAATTGGAAACATTTGTCTATGTGAACGGATATGGGCACCAATCCAAAATGTATTCCTGAGATGCCTGGGCCTGAGACAGATCCAGATGGGTCTGAACTGAAAACAGATGGTCCAGTACAGGAAACACACCAAGGTAATACTACCACATAGTACTACCATTGCACATGTTACTGCACCTACGGTATTACTACAACTGCATACTCCTGTATTACAGCAGCATGTGTCACTGGATACATAGTCCTAAGTAAAGCTGTAGTCAGTTTCTACAATCAATCTGTTTAGTTCTCCTGAAACCAGCTCTTCCATATACAAGAGACACAAGTTGGAATCAATGTCTTGCAAAGTGCTTTTTCAGATAGTGTTACAACTGGTGGCACTCATTCTAATATGTCAAACAGCTAATGGAAAGAAACAACATATCTGCTTATGAGAGGGTAATAAAAGACATTCTTGTACAGTCCTGTACTTTGACCTGGTGAAATAAAAACAAATGCATTTTGGGGCTGTTAGTTTGGCTAGTATGAGTGTAAGAACTAAACACTTCCCTAAATGCTTAATGACATATTCAACCTATAAAACCTCTGGTCACTATAGCACACAGCATGCGCATGAAAGTGGTAGGACTCTAAAGGTTCATCCGCCTCCCCACTCCCTTTGAGTGGCCTCTTTTCCGCTCCTTTTATATAATTTTTAAATAATTTCTTTGTATGCTATATAGACAATACCTTCTTTTTAAATTATTATTTATTTGTAACAAGCAATATGAAAAATCTTGAAATCGAATCTCATGTATTCAAACACAGTGATGCTCAGCAGTGAGGTGTTTTGATCTCTGAAGAAGAATATATGCTAGATTACTAAGAATTTAAGGTTAAACAAGCACAATACCTGAAAAGTCATGTTTACAAATAGGCACTTAAAGATGTTCTGAGTCTCTAGCATCTCTAGCATCCTGATCAGTAGGCCAAGAGTGCGCCAGAGGAAATCAAATACATATGAACTAATACCTGAATGGAACACAATAACAAAGTCAACCTGGCATCGTTACAGGGTCATGTAGCTAGTGGGGTCATGTCCAGGTCTGTTTCCACAGTTTGGAGGTTAAGTGTTAAATAAGCTTCTGTCTGCCTCGTGTTCAGCCACAGCAGGTTGGGGAGTGTAAAAACATGTGCAATGTAATGTTTAGGTCGTTGTGTTGCAGAGCTGCTGTGTTTTCATTCCAGTTCCAGATGTATAGCCTGCAATGCTGCTCATGTCGGATACGCATTCAGGAATGGATTTCCCTCGAGTTTTAGTGTTATGTGTTTGTTCAAGTCATACGGCCAGCTGTCTGGACAAAAACACCCATTCAACAAGAGAACATTTCAAAGTAGACCACTAGACTCTTTTAGTATCATGTGATGAAAAATTTTCTTCACAATAAAAACGAGTTCAAAGTTCAGCGCATGACACTGATGATAGTGCATCCTCTGCATTCTCATCTTTTCACACACTCATTTTACTATTTTACAGCGATCCACAATCCATTTTTGGCCTCTTACCTAACGGCTCATTTCTTACATTTTTATATATCTGCAAAAAAAAAGAAAAAATCATAATTCAACACCGGACAATACAAAAGACTTGACAAATCTACTTACCATATGTACCATATTTTTAAATAGAAATAATCCATAACATAACATAAAAATGAATTTACATATACATATATATATATATATATATATATATATATATATATGTATATGGAGAGAGAGAGAGAGAGAGAGAGATCAACATGCAATGTGTCCTCTATACTCACAAGTTCATCCGAGAATGCAAAATGCTCCCTGTGAGGTACGCAGCAGGGTTGTCCTCTCCGTGAACTCTGCCCTCCATTTCAGGCTTGCCAGTAGGCTATTGTTTGTTATAGCTCTAAAAAACACAGAGAACCAACTTCTTCTACCTGACAAAGGAATACATTATCCTTCCCCCAAAAGGACACACAACTGGTCTTCTCAAATGTGTTTGTGGTATGGCTTCATTCCAAAAAAAGGGAAGAGCGCTGTGATGTGCTAACAAGGACAAGACCGACTTTCAGACTCATGAATAAACTCACTTTAGACAAGTTTACTCAACACACTTTGCATCGAGCCTCCATAGCAAAAGCCAACAAATGCAGTTGGGTCTATAGGTGCAAAAACAGTACCGCAGAGTATTTAGCACTTAATCCTCACTTTAAGAAGGTCCCGGGTTAGATTTACAGACTCAGTGGGGCCTTTCTGTGTGGAGTTTGCACACATAATAATAAAAAGTAGAATACATAGGTTTTTACAACATATTTTAAAATGCATTACAAAGAGAAAACTCCAAATTATTCTTTTAAATTTTATGGGATTGCCACAGAAAATCATTTGTAATAATCCTATTGTGTGAAACCCTATTTTAATCCAGGTATACTCCATCTGCAAATCCTTTCATTTCTCTTGGCTTGAGGCTAGTACGAAGAAAAAAACACACTCTTCTGAGCCACGTTATCTATAATTCATCTGTTCAGTGATAGATCTAATTACATGTTTATTCTGTTGGAGCTGAACTGTGTTTTTTGCATGTGATAACCACATTTGTTGCTGTCAGTTCTCTTTAAGCCACCACTTTACAAAACGCCACTTTAATCGCAATAATGTTGATGCCCTTCATGGTGGCTCCATCAGAACAGCGGTGATAGTGGACTATAAAAGGCTCATTCATTAGATACATATCTTTTCATTACAGTGGCTCATGGTACAGCTGGCCTCAACCCACATTTGGGTTCCATCACAGATAGATAAGGTGCCAGCATGACACCATGCCCAGCTCTCGGGAAAAACTCTTCACCACTGCGAAGAGAACAGCCAAAGTAGTACACTTTCATTGGCTGTGGTTATAGAACAGCATTAAAGAAAAAATAGATGCAAATATTATTTGCAAATATGCCCTTTGTGTTGAGTTGAGTGTTGTGTTGTTTTGTCTAATTTCTCTGTTCCATCAGTGCTATGGTTTCAGTGGAGAACAAGTCAACAGCACCATTGTCTGCCAATGCAGCAAGCAACTTCATTGACTATCTTTACATGGATAGAGACGTGAGGTCTCAGCAGTAATGTCTAATAGTTGTGGTAAATCTTAATGAATTTCACAGGCCTATAGCTAACATTTAAAACACAAACACACACACACACACACACACACACACGCACACACACACGCACACACACACACGCACACACACACACACACACACACACACACACGCACACACACACACACACACACACGCACACACACACACACACACACACACACACACACACACACACACACGCACACACACACACACACACACACACACACACACACACACACACACACACACACACACACACACACACACACACACACACACACACACACACACACACACACACAGAGATAGCAGGCCTGGGTTAATGTGACTTTACTGTATGTTATGTTATAGACATACTCAAAAGTTGATTTCACAATGGTGAAAAGTAACTAAGTACAAAAGTAAAACATCTGTACTTTTTTATTTTATTTTTTTTTTTTTTTTACAGTGGATACCTTTTTATTTTAACTTCTCTACATTTGAGAGCAGATCTCTGTACTTTCTAATTGAACTGGACTGAAAAGTAGTAAGTAACTCTCATATGGTTTGAGGGGTTCTTTTTGTATCTTCAATGTTTTGAGTTCAAGTCCTGGCTTTGAGCAAACATAAAAACATAGCCAACACAAAATTCACCAGAAATATTAGGAATTGACAGCTGACCAAAGATCAGCACAAGTATTTATCGAAATCACAACATTTAACACTTAAACATTTCAAAATGTGTGTAAAAACATAGACTAACACTTCAAAATGTTTATTTGAGTAGATTATTTGAGTAGATTTTTGCATGTGCTATTTATAACCCTAACCCTACAAAAAACTTGATATAGAGGTCTCCCATAAACTGTTAGGCTACATTTAGTTAGTGCTTTATCTACTAGTTATTGCAAAGACTGGAAACACGGTCAAAAATACGGCTTTGTGATTGGTCCAGGGCAAAACTCGTAACATGTAGCGCTTCCATATAAACCCGGGCAGACTTAACACCGCTGATATCTGTCATGCAAGTCAAAGGATAGTGAGGAGTCCAGTGAAAAGAGGTCCTTGTAGCCTTCAGTAAATTAGTCCTGTTCTAGCTCTCCTCAAGCTCTTTGGAGCGCTGTTCTATTACGCACGAAGCAGGAGGCACGTCTTCACGTTTACTTCTGTCATCTGTCTTCAGAAGACGATGTCTTTGAGAACCGGACTTCTTCTCCTGACGGTGCTGATTGCATCTGCCTATGAACTGGATCAGAACGAGTCCTTTTCGCCCCGGAGAGCCCGCTTTTCTGCTAACAGCCCTTGTAAGTACCGTGGCATCTGTCGGCAGAGCTCAGAGAGTGAAGTGAACGATTTGCTTTAAAACTGTACATCTCATCTTACTCGTGTAGCCTACTAGAACATTCAAATGCCCATTTGGTCTAAATCGCTTTCCTGTGTAAATGTGCGCAATATTGAGCTGCGAGAAGAACGCTGTGCCGGCGTCCTGCCGGCAACAGATGACACCTGAGGTGCAGACTGTTCGGCTCAAAATGTGGCTTTGCATTGCACATTTTAGACACCCGGGAGGTTTTGTATGGCTGCAGACTACCCACTGTACATCTTCAATCCTACTGAAACTAAATTAAGTTTCTGCTGCGTTTATTTATTTATCTATAAAAATGTTAGTGTGATCAGAAAAAAAAATACAAAAATCTATTGTTACGAGTGAAAAAGTAAACGCTAATCTTTGATTGCATGAGGTTGTGCTGATATAGCTCATGCAAAAGGAGATACTGGTAGGCCTTCAGTAGATGCTTTGTGTTCTGCAAGAACTGCTTCATCATCATAGGATTTGCAGTTCCCTTAATTTAATTTTAAGAATAATCTTGTACACCCTGAAGCAAGAAAGACTTAAAAGTTGAATCCCTACACATACCAGGAGCTATGGTTCCTACAGATGTAGCCCACATGAGTAGGGTGTATTGTGCCTATTATTGGGTGATTATTTGACAATTTATAATAAATCACATTGGCATTAGGGTCTCAAAGTGCTCCATGCCTTTACAGGAATAGATTTGTGCTTGACATGCTGAGGTGCAAGTGTGTTCAGAGATGATGAGTGACTTAGTGTTAATTAACAATAACAGTATTTACCAAGTTGGTAAAGTGTCATTGTGCCACAATGTGCCCAATAGTAAGCCTACTTCTATTTGGCATACATCTGTCAGTACTCTTTGCATTTCTGGTACTGATTATTCAGCTGAATATAGGCCACTGCCACAGTAGAAGAATGCCTTTGTCGTAGTGTATATGGTGTTTTTGTCTGAAGTCAAGTCTGAAGTGGTGCAGTGTGGTGTAGTGTGCAGTGATTTCAGTGTTGGCTCGTGCTGACGGTTCGCTCTATGCCCACAGCAGATGTGGTGCGCTGTCTCAACAGTGCCCTACAGGTCGGCTGTGGCGCCTTCGCCTGCCTGGAAAACTCTACATGTGACACAGATGGCCTGCATGACATCTGCAAGTCCTTCCTGTACAGTGCTGCTAAATTTGACACTCAGGTATGCTCATGTACTATTTTGTAATGTTTAATGAGCCCTGTTGCTGATGCAAACCATGTGAAGCATTGCCATTGTCTCACAGGGAAAGGCATTTGTGAAAGAGAGCCTTAAGTGCATTGCCAATGGCATCACCTCGAAGGCATTCCCTTCCATCCGACGCTGCTCCACCTTCCAAAGAATGATCTCGGATGTCCAGGAGGAATGCTACAGCAAGCTGGACATCTGCACTGTGGCTCGCTCCAACCCTGACGCTATTGGTGAAGTGGCCCAGCTGCCAAGTCACTTTCCTAATAGGTAGGATTTATCCACAACAGCAGGAATGTTAATAGCTGCTCAACATGCAAGAGCCATTGAAAAAGACTCTTTATAGAAGATGGAAAAATATCCATTTGTATAAAAACCTTGATATACGCTGTTTATTTGTTAGGAAAAAACAACAGATAGTTTTGATTTATGGGTTTGGGCTTCCATATTTTGATTTACAGCTACATGAGTATCTCAGATTTGGATTTGTCACTGTATTATTTAAGGAATGCATCTTGGGAGTAGATACAATGGGATTGGTGAAGAACACCCAGGAATGGTAACAGTCTAATAGGCAAGAAATCCACAGAGACAAGCTGTATGGGGTTTCTCTTTGGTGTGGTGACTGTGTGGGTTAAGACATGACCCCATGTGCTGTTGTGTTTCAGGTTTTATGGAAAGCTCCTCCAGACCCTGATGGACTGTGATGAGGACACAGTGGAGCGCATCAGGACCAGCATGGTGGCGCGTCTGGGCCCAGAGATGAGCATGCTTATTCAGCTGCTGCAGAGCAAGCCCTGCCCGTCCACTGCTGTGGCCGCAGCTGCCGCCATCCCCACTGGAGTGGAGGGCCGTGGGAGCTGGCGGTGGGCCATGGGTCCCCATACTTACAAGTTCCAACCTAATCTGCGGAACAGAGACTCTGCCAGTCACTATGGAAAAAAACGGTCTGTGGGTGACTCCTAACTTCACTCAGAAGAACTCCCTCCTGTGCAACCATCAACAAGCTCCTCTGTCCTGGAGCTGCCAAACCCATCCTCTGCTAGTCTGGAAGTTTCTTGAATATGCATCACTAGGTAATGCCCCTAAAGAGATCAGAATTTGATAGTTGTGATCTTGTTTACCCCACCCAAATATGTCCACCTCAGTTGGTGTTAAACATGTGGCTGTTGAAGTTGTGCTAATGCCTATTTTTCATTATAGAAATAACAGCCAAATATGATGTTTTTTTATTTGTGTTAAAAATGGAAAAACATCATGATTTGGACCTGTCCATGAAAAAGACATTTTATTATTAGCATTTTATTATTCATTGCTAGTAACTCAATTTAGTGTTAGGTTGATCTAATATTTCAGTGATACGTCCTGTCAAATTGTGAGCATGTGGAAATGAGTTTTATGTCATTTTGACAATAACTTAATACTTCAAGACTAAATGTGCTGTAAATTACATAATCTTAGACAACCATTGGGAGCCCTTTAGAAGAGTGCGGTCTGTACATTCGATGGTAACCTTTTAGGGGCTGTTTTAACTGACCAAAAACTCCAAACTGCCCTGAATGCTATTCATATAATACCAAAATCATCAATAGCTATAGCACTTACAAATGTCTGTTTTGTTTTGATGCTAGAGGTAGCCATGGTCATGCGTTACAAATTTTTTAAAAATGCACACATTGATTGATCGAAGCATGGTCTAATCTATGCGTCAGGAAAAGTCAAGTTTGCATATGTTTATCCAGGCACTTGTAACGCATAAGACTGTTGAGCTCTTAGTGTAATATGTTAGTTGTACTGAAACTATATGTTTATTGCAGTTGTGTATGTGTGGTAGCTCATTAGCATGTTCACCAGTGAGAATAGAACAGCCTTTTCCTGGGACTGTTGACTATCGCTCTCTGTGGTGAAGCACGTACACATTAAGGTGAGGAACGACTATTTTAAAACGCCTTGTTAGGATTATATTTATTTTCCTACTATATTATTTAATGCTTGTTTTGTATACATTATTGTAGATTAATTTGGTTTACAGATGCCAAAAATAAGAGCTGACTTTCTGGTGACTGAATGGGACCCATGTCATGACTCTGTGCTGGCCATAGGGGAACACGGATGGTCATTCAAGTCAGTGATCTACTTACAGGATCATAATTAAACACAATGCTACTTACTTACACTTATCAAAAAGCAACAGGTTTGCAGGGGACGGGACTGTATCTTTACAGTGTGCACAGCCTCATCAGTAAATGATCACACAACGCAAACACCAGCATCAGCAACAGATTTGTTAGTTACATTACAGTTTTGAAGCACTTCAGTCAGTGAAAATAAGTATCTGTCCAAACCTATGTTGAATTTAAATTTTAAAAGGCGGGAAGGACTGGATGTTGTATCCCTGAAGGGGAATATCCAAAAGTACAGACAAATAAAAAATCCAATCTTCAACATTTGAGACAATCATTAGAAAATGGTGAGGTCACAGGACTGGCTCTGATGCTGGTGTTTATTTGATATGTTTTGCATTTGGGGATTGACTTTAGTTATTTATCTGATGTGATGCTGCACAAAGAATGCTATAATGAATAGCTGGATTCAGTTCATTTAAAATACTATTTAAATGGGCCTGAAACCGACCTTCTGGGAAAAGTAAGTTCACTTATTGACATGTTACGGCCAGAAAAATTTAAACGACTGTTTCTCTCTCAGTGTCTATGGCTATGTGTCTATAGCTATGTTAAGAATTCCAAACTATGCAATAATCGCACATACAAGGATCACAGTGACACAGAAATGAATTATTCCTTTGTTCTTTGCAGCAGATGTTTCTCTTATACCATGAAAGCATATTTTTTTCTGCTGATTCTCCTGAATGTTTTTTTTTCCTTCATTTGAGTGAAATAAAAGTTACAGCTTTGGAGGGTTTGAAGACATGAGCTTCAGTGACACTGTTCTGTGTTTAGCTTCTATTTTTGTTAAATATGCACTTTCCATCTTAACCACTATATAGGGCATTGAATCATGGAGTGCATGTGCAATTGAAGCCTGTTTATTTTGGCAGTGAATGGAAATCCATTGTTATATTCTGCATTCTAAAGGGCCATGGCTGACTGATACTGGTGTGTATCAGACAGTTCACGGGACACTCCTATAGGCCATTAGCTGCTGCTAAGTGTTACTTCCGTATGATGTTGTATGGATGTCCCTCTGCTGTGGCCACACAGTAAACTCAGAACCCAGTCCAACATTTAATGTATACTGATGTTTTAATTTATTTTCTATATACATTCCTTGTGACAAACATATTTTGGCTTGGGCAAATCGACTGTTTCTCTGCTAAGTCAACTGTAACAAAATTAACAAAGAGAATGTATTTGTAAATGAATGTCTGTTTATGATAAAAGCATGCCCAGGTCGATTGACCAAGAAGGAAATTAGGCAAAAACACAAACTGGAACAAAGAGTTGACTTTGTTACTGTTGTAGATTTGTGGTACCAGATTGTTAAATTGCCCCATGGTGACTTTGGTAAAACCAGTTATCCAGATACTGAAAACTGACAAACACTTCTGGCACTTATGGTACTCTCTCCTCTCAAGACTTGAAATAGATAAATGTTGTGCTTAAATGAAATCAAAGCTTCAGTGACTAGTAAAGTTTATTTTGTATTCATATGAATATATATAAATCTATATATTATAAGTGACAGTTATTTTATTATGAAGCTTTTCAGGAGATCACAGATGTTCCTGATACAGATGCTATGTAACGCATGATTGACCCTTGTGAATCACTTGCACTTTAATATATGCCCATAGACATATATACCCATACTGTGTATATGTTGGGGTTTTCTCTGTACTGAAAAAGTCATGTGTCTTTTGCTGAACTGAAATAAAATATTTATCTGAACATTTTTTATGAATTTTATGTAAATTTTTAATGCACAGAAAGTAGAGATGCGCCGATCTAGCTTTTTTGGTTCTGATTTTGATACTTTTATTTAAGTGGCCAATACAAGAGCAGAGACTGAAAATGTTCTTTATTTCAACAATTAAAACACAATGAATGTAGCCTGTGACAAAACTGATCCAACTGTGTAAGTAACAGTGTAACTGTGTAAGTATTACAAGTAGCTCCAGAACTACTGTAGATAAAAGTTCCAACACTTTTAGCTGTTTTAGACCAACATCAATCATTAAATATTGGTTTTATCAATTATTATTAAGAGTCTGATGTAAGGAGTGGAGCTCCACCATTAGCTAGACCCAGAATGTCACACTTGTTCCTAACACAAACTACTTTTTAAAATAATGGAAACAATCTATTACATTAGAATTAAGATGAGGGATTACATCAACTTGCTTGAGGTTTGAAAATCAAGTATTAGTAATAAATTGCCTCAAGAATTGGTATTAGGATGCATCACCCCATCATTTATGATTGTCAATTTCATGGCTCAGTAAGGATGTCCGCCGAACTGATATCCTGGACCCGATACCCAAACCAGCTTTAATATTGGCTGAAGGTACGTTATATAAACTGCAAAGTAAAACGTTAAAAGTAATCACACACGCACGCACGCACGCACGCACACACACACACACAAACACACACAAACATATATGTAATGTATTTGAAAAACATTTACAAATAATAAATGTGCCACTAATATTTCGATTCTCTGATTTGATGTTGTGATTCTGGCGTGCACATCCTGTCATGGTTACGCCACAGCCTCAGTGTTATAAATTCTGACAAATCCTGCAGGACCCTAAAGACGAGAGATGGAGGACAATGAAGTACCTTCAAATGAAAATGAACTTTGTGTTAAACTTGAGCACGAAGGAGCTGAAACTGCAAAGTGACTGTGTGCTAGGAGAGCCTGAGGAAAAGAGGAGGCCGAATGCAAGAGGCTCAATAGACGCTAATCTCAGTCAGAAGAAGATATAATTTCATGCCTATTTAGAGACAAGTCCTGAAGGGCTTTTTCATTCTCTGCACCACATTGCCATCATCATGGATAGGTGATGCAGCCTCTATAAAGACACATCCACTCATCAATAGAGCATGTAGTCACAGCTGTAATCTTTCCACATTAGATTTTCTCCATTTGTCTTCGCAAACTGTTTCACTTCTCTTACATGTGCGTTAGTGAAGTACTGGGTAACTTTTCAAAGCAATTCACTGCCTTTGACACAGAGAAACATCTTGTTGCCAGGAAACATAGGAGCAGATTTTTTACCATGCCTATTCACACTGTTGGACCAAGAGTATGGCAACCCTGACAATGAGAGACACACAGCAATAATTGCAATAATGAAAAAAGAAAAAAAAAAGTTATAAAATTAGAGAAGCATTACACAGTTGCATTCCATACCATGTGCTTCTGTTAAGTCTTTGTTGCCACAGACAGGTCAAATCATGAGCTACAGATACACTGTTTTGTAAAACTACAAATCAGCCTCAAACAAAATATACAAAAGCTTTAAGGTCTCACTATGTCAATGAAGATATTGTACGAGAGAAATCCTGGACATAATAGACTCTGCATTCATCAAATGAAAAATGCATTGTGATTAGTGTGGTACAGCTAGCCTTTCCAACAGAGTCTTATATTCATTACGTCTTCCTCTTCTGGATCAAACTTGTGGCATATTCATCAGTGGTGTGACAAATTAGATGTGCAGTGAAATGGGGTATGAAGCACAGTTAGAGATTAGATCCAATCCTACAAGCATTCACTCTCCCCTCATTTCTGTGGGGAAATACCCAAGGACGGCTCAAGAAAATTAGATCAAATTTTTGCTGAACAAAGTGGCACACAGGCAGCATGAAACAGATTAATACAGCAGCTTCTGGTCATACCAAAGAGCCTGATATGTCTTCAAATGAATGAATGTCTTTCAGAACATATTGTGTCAGCCGGTCAACAGGTCAATATCAAGGCATAGCCTGCCGCAGGACCATAGTTGGTTGCATATTCTCCATACTGCAAGAACTCCAAGGACTTACTGTTAATTCAAAGACAAAGTTAAGAAAGTAGTGAAGTAAATCGTATTTATATACACTACTAGTTCCAGCAAACGCAGTGAGATTTTCACTCAAACTGGACAAAATAGAACATAAATGTGCACAGAAAGGATGGTAATGAAAAGGTGGAGCGAGTGAGGGCCAGTGAAGTTTTGTGAGTTCTCATAGTGATGCAGAGACATCTAGTGGTGGCCCCATAAAATCCAGTGTAATGTAGAGCCTGTATTCTATTTTTAGGTTGTAGAAAAACACAAACTCATATTACACCATTTCAAGTAAGGATTGAATAGAAGACTAATATAGATCCACTAAGAAAAAACTGCATGAAAACAAAAGACATGTATTTTAGTTAGTCTTTATACTGACAAAAAAAAGAAAGAAAACTCCACTTCTGCTGATGAGATCCTGATTGTCACTCTCAGTTGGATGTACAGTATAGCCAAAGGCAGGGTCAGTTACATATGCTATGATGTCCCTCTTTCTCCTCTTTCAGGAGCTATCAACCATCTATTTTCATGCATGATGAATTAGGGGTATTTTGTGGCAAACTTAACTTAACAAGTGTCTTAAATTACAGCTGGGCAACAAATGGTGGAAGCATTTGGGAAAGGTTTTGACAATACAAGCAGGAGTAAGTAAAATGCACACGGCATCGCCACGAGCAGTCTCTGAACACTGATGATGATGAAGTAATTTAGCCATCAAACAAGACACCCACAATCCCCCAAGGTGTCAAACAGTTCTCTGGGCCTCCATTTGCCTCTGCTTTTGAAGTTCAGGTTTCGTATGACTAGTGACTCTCCGGTGAGTTTGTTTGACATTTAGTGACACTTGGTAAGAATTGTGTTTTGTTTCTTTGGATTTATGACTAACTAATAAAATATAGCATACAACTATGTTGGAGTTATAGAAGAAGAAGCATACATTCTAATTGATTCTATTCCTTTAATGAATCTAAAAAACTTTAACTGAAAATACAAAATATACTTTTCCATTTCTCAATTTTTTATTTATTTATTTATTTAGATAAAGGGGGATGAGACTCATTACTAAGCACTGTTTAAAATGGGTAGATTATCTAAAATGTATTTTTTTTATTATTATTATTTTTAAAACATTGCATAAGTAGTTATGCCATGTTACATTTGTAATTATCAGTGGTAGAAAGAGTACTGGCATTTGTGCTTTAATTTACAATTACATTACAAGTAGCTGCTGAAATTGTACTCGAGTAAAAGTAATACTCGCGAGTAAGAAGTTACTTTTAGATTAATCCTTTGTACAAAACTTTCGTGCTGATTTCTTATTTTTTTTCTTTGAGCTCTGGCCATTCATAGCAGGAGAGGCTGTCATGTTTATGCGTTTGTAGATACAGAAAGGAAGCAGAGATCGAGGTGAGACAACCGTGCATTGGGAGGATTGGAACTTGGAAAATTATTTTTTTCTTTTAATTGTAAGCATTTTACTCACGGTACAAGGTACATATTTTAAAATCTACTCAAAAAGCACAATTACCCAAAAATCTAGCCTACTGAACGTGAGTATTTGTTTCTTTCCTCTCCTGTTCGTAATAGATACTGGCCTATAGGCTCACAACATGGGCAAGTGTCAATTGTTAAATGACTACTTTTACAATTGTGTGAATGCATTTTAGTCAAATCGGAAATCCGCAGCTGTCAGACAGACAGAAGGAGGTGCTCTTAAGGCCAATAGATCTTCGTGCGCGAGGAGGGGGACAGTCCGTGTCTGGCTTTGTTCCTGTGTGCGACCCACGCGCGTCTCGGCCTCAGTCATGCATTACCGCCTGGCGCCGCGGCCTCTCCACTTCCACAACATCAGGTGTAATGTTACTGTTTGTTGTGGCCTCTAACACTAATAATGAGTCTGGAAAACAATGTTGATGTTAAGACTGTTCAACATCACCGAAGATCACTCAACCCCGGAGGTAGTGCGCGCTGGTTAAGTGGCTTTAGCTGACGAGACGCATGCTCAGCTTTGGCTGAATATTAAGTGAAGTATCATTTACTAAATACAAAGTATTTTAGCCTATATTATAGTTATACTGGGGGAGTAGGCTCTCTGTGCTGCAGCCTGCTAGGTGTTTAGGTAAACCTTACCAAATCACAATGATCAAAGTATGTAGGCCACTTTATAATTATGTTCAATATGAACAGCGTGAGAGTGAGATGAGAGCGTGCAGGGAGTTGATCTTGAAAGATGAGAAGACACTGTGCCCTGGGTGTTGGCTCGTATTGTTGAAGGAGGGTGACAGATATCGTAACCCTGATCTCTAGTTGGACCCTCGATTCCCCTCTTACAAACCCTGACAGCAGTCAGTCAGTGGAAGGACAGCACAGCACGCTGCATCTCTCACACGGCGTGCGTAAAGGCCAACACACCAAGTTTATTTTTCTTGTGATTGGGATGTATTCAGGTGCGGCAATCTCGACACCTTTTTCCGTAAAGGACATTTTAAATTTACAACAGGGTTTTGAAAATGAGCTTCAAATGGCAGACCAAGTCGTTCCAATAAACCATCACGTGCATCGTACTTCGTCCAAAGATCTCTACGAGCTGCAGCCAAGGCCGTGTCCGATGGAGACCTACGAAAACATAGCCTTCCACACGAGATCAGCGCAAGAACACGTGCAGAAATGTGGTAAGAAATTAAGAGCAAGGGAGTGAAACATTTTTGTTTATGCGTTATTGTTGTTTTCAAACACATATTGGTCATTTACACGGCATATAATTATATATATATAGATATATAAATAAATAAATAAATAAATATATAAATAAATAAATATAGAAATAAATATATACATATATATATACATAAATACACACACACACACACACACACACACACACACACACACACATAATTATATGTGTGTGACAAAAGTGTGGTAAATCTGGGCCTGGCACAAACGAGTAAAGTAAACATGTAGCCGTCTTGTAAAATGTTTAACTAACTGCTAGCCTTTAAGAGAAGTCGTGCAAGGCAGGTATAGCAACAGGTAAAAATTGTGCTGCGTAAAATGTGTTCTCAGTCATAACCTGCGCGCATGGCCTACATGAGCTTAAGATTAATTAGGCCTTCTCATTTTGTTTTTCGCACAGGTCTGAATCAAAAGTGATGTCTCTTTTTCTGTTTGTACAGATATAAATCCTGGCCTGGACAGTTCCCCGGACACTGAGCAGGCGCTGAAAAGCAGGGGTCGTGCGCGCAGGAAAGCCCGGGTGCTCTTCTCTCAGGGGCAGGTGTCTGAGCTCGAGCGGCGCTTCAGACAGCAGCGGTACCTGTCCGCCACAGAGCGCGAGCAGCTCGCACAAGTGCTCAAACTCACATCCACACAAGTCAAGATATGGTTCCAGAACCGCAGGTACAAATGCAAGCGTCAGCGCCAGGACCAGTCTCTGGAGCTCGCGGGCTTCACGGGCGCACCGAGAAGGGTGGCCGTGCCTGTGCTCGTGAGAGACGGGAAGCTGTGCAGCGATGGATCCCACTCCACGGCATTTAACGTGGCTCTGAGCCATTATAACTCTTTGATGCATTATGGCAACGGCAGCTTTTATGGTTACACGTACCACACTGTGCCACAGTGTCCAGGCGCGCTGACGGCGCCGGGCCCCGGGATGCACGGACAGATTTCACAGGCGGCGGACTCCGAAGGGCCCATTAGCCACAGACACTTTCACAGCGTGAGAGGCTGGTGATGGCCGCTCATATCTGGACGAAAAGCTGACTGACTGTAGCCTTCATATGGCGGTGCATTTCTTTTTTGAACACTTTTTAAACATTGCAATTCAAGAAAATTGTGGGCTATATCAATTTATGACTGTTGCAAGAGAAAAGCTGAACTTTATCAACTAAACTCTGCCAACCTTATGACAGAAATCTAATGGCACATGATTTTACATAGTTAAAATATGTTCATCAAGTAACCTATGGTTTACCATTTTTTACGGTTTAAAATAGCCTATTAAATTGTTGTGTTGTTGTTATTTTTTACTTTTAGCCTACTTTCAGCCTTTTTTATTTCAAAATGAATCTATATAATACGCACACACACAAACACACCTGCGTAATGAGTCATTTTTACTGCAGTTGCGAGTGAGGAAAAACATATAGATCAATGCAAGTGGTAGTCGTGCAGGAGAAAATGCGTTGCAGAAGTTAATAATATGGTCCATTAAACAGCAACACAAAACATTCGGCAGTGAAGCGATGTTTATCCGAGACAAGCACCAAACAGCGTTAATGGACAGCTGACCTGTAGACTGCTCGATCAAACCCAGCTCATTTTGGTCCCATTCACTAATCCGCTGATAAGGCTGAGAAGCTGCTCGGTCCCCACTTTGCTTAGTAAACAAAACCGCAGACTGAGTGGCTCTCTAATTTTTTCACTTTACCTTTCAATCAAACAGATGTCAGAGGACTATCCGACCTGTCAATCACGAATAATCCACTGTCACATCTTGTGTAAAACAATAATAGCATACTTTCTACAACCCAATTGTCCCATAATCCGTGTGCAAATCTTAGTTGGATTTGTCTTTTTAAATCTCCAGAGGCTAAATACTCTGGATGAGGCGCGGAGTGAGTGTAAAGTCCAGATAAAACACGGGACAGGGAGGAGACGGCGACACTCGAGGAGATGCGATAACGTGCTCCGTGAGTTGTTTACAAACTTATCATGCTTTGAAACTGTGTCTGACTCAAGAAAAATACGATTTCAGAGTCACTGTAAATATGGATTACGTCAGAATCAACTGGCATGAGACGCAAAAGCCTCGTTCATTTGTAAAGGGATGATCAAGACATCACGCTGGGAAGGATTTTGTCATAAAATGCTATTCGGGGGCATAAACTCTTTATGTTTTATCAGCTTGTTATAAATCAATTAAAGTAGGTTATTACAATATCAAAACGTTACAGTAAATAATTTGAGTACTTTTTTATAGGTTAAACACGTTTAAAGGTATGTTTTGTTAATTTTCTCAATTTTTTCTCACTAGTTTATGTAAAATGTATTTTTAAATGTTACTGCTAATAGAGGAAGGCCTACAACTATTCTTCTTTGTAACACTCACTCCTACATATTTTGCTCTAGTTTAGGCTACTGCATTTTACAATTCTGCTACAAGATTTGTGAATGAAAAGTAGGCTATATTTGTTTACACCAAAGCAGCAACACTGTGAAAAGTAGTGGAACTAGTTTTACAGACAACAATCACAATAGGCCCACTCTCATGAACAGGTGTAAAAAGTTGGGTAATAATAAGTCAAAAGATGCTGCAAGATCTAAGTTTGGCAATCTTCTGAACAATCTCTGGTTGGACATTGTTATGACAGAAAAACAACAGAGAATTGATAGCGCCACAACTATTTGAGCAACAACGCAGAGAAAACATTACTGACACAAATCACATGCTGACAAATACCTTCCTAGACCAAAAGGTCAGAGCATTAACAGCGGCACGCCTAATGCAACACAAAGCCACTATTTGGAAAAAAAACAATAATCATTTTTAAATGGGCTTTTCAGATTTGTTGATATTCCATGAATGAATTTTGTAAAATAAATAGTATCAAAGGTCTGAAATGTGTATAAACGAAAGAGTTCAAATAGCAGACGGTACAGTCACAGCCAGATCATCCTGATAATCTAAATACTGTGTTGACAAGACAGCAGCTAATGTCTGAAGGGAGCCTGCAAGGTATTTGAAACAAAGGACAGAGATGGAGAACAAAAAGACTTTTTTAATATCACACTTGTAAAGTAATAATTTAGTCTCATTAGAAGTCATGATTCTCAATAGTGCAATGTCTATAAGCAATTTAAATTATGATTTAATAAAAAAATAATGATCAATTCAAACTTTTCAAAGATAAAATATGTCTTTATATTGAAAAATAGATCACCAATTGTTGTTTTGGAAGTATGCAAAATCATGAAACTATTAAAAATTACATCAAAAACATACAGAAACGTCCAGTTCCAGACAAGTGTGTAAAGGGATTTTTCTGCTCTTTTGGTGAAAAAAGTAAAGGTCTGTACGATACTTGAATCAAGACACTTATATGAACACATTTTAGCACATTCCCAATGCTTTGTTAAAACACAGTTTGAATATTGTCATCAAGATAATACAAAAATTAAGATATTAATTTTTGTCAATATAACCTGTCCCTATCTTAGAGTGTATATATATATTTTTTTTAATTCAAATAATCAATATACATTATCAGAGTTGGCACTTTCAAACCCCATAATAAAAAGATTTTTCAAGAAATTCAAACATCTGCAAAAGCCCTGTAACTCACACCGGAGCCCTAGAAACATAAAATGTTTTTGTATCCGGCAGAAAGGTCACCTGAACCGTGGAAAACAACACATCAACAGAGTCTGGACAAAGGAGCCGCACAAAACTCATCGGAGGGTCATGTCGGACCACTCACCCTCACCATGTCCTCCTCACTCAGCCGAGCAGCTCCCGGGAAAACACTGTGCCGAAAATAGTATTACATTAAAGTAAAAGATCTAATTATATTGAATTTTAATTGTTTGGTCTAATCCAATAATAAAAATACATATAAGCTGCCACAGTAAAAGTCACCACTCTGTCCACCTCCTCCACAGCCAGTGACTGTCCCGCCCCTTCACTTGTATAAATTCAGACTGTGTTGGTTTGAGCGGGACATAGCAGCCTGCAGCACTCAGGGCACTCTGGAAATGTCTGCTGAAGTCAAACCTCTGACTTCTTTCCTCATAGAGGACATACTAGCTCTCAAGGACCACACAGAATTAAAAAACAAATGGTGCTCACTAAAGACAGAGAGATGTTCCCAGTGGACAGAAGAGCGGATATCAGAAGAGTGTAAAACGGACACCACATGTGACATGCAGACAGGTGAGTAACTGCACAACAAACCACTGATGATACTGTAAGAGGACCTACACAAACATACTTACAACATTACAAACACAACCTCATATAAGCGATAGGTGAGTGTTTAATCTGTTGACTTTCTCACAGACCGTGTGGATGTCCCCTGTCCCAGCTCCTCTGAGACCCCCGGCCCCTGTCACGATGGGAGACAGAAACGTTCCAGAGCAGCCTTCACTCACCTTCAGGTGATGGAGCTGGAAAAGAAGTTCAACCATCAGAAATACCTGTCGGCCCCAGAAAGGGCTCACTTAGCCAGTGCTCTGAGACTGACTGAGACCCAGGTGAAAATCTGGTTTCAGAATCGCAGGTATAAGACCAAGCGCAAACAACAAACTGAGTTTTCAAAAGAAATGTGTAAAGTGGACGAGATGATCCTCAGAGACGATTTTGTGAGATCCACCGTGCTCACATCTTTCTGCAAAACCTATCACTGCGGTCCATATCTTTGGGACTATGGTGGCCCGTGGGGCCTAACATTATTGTAAAATGAAGGTATGTCTGTATAATTTTACGGTGACATAACTGAAACTCTCCAAAGGTTTTAAGCACAAGATACTATGCATGTATATAGCTATGCAGTGTTTAAATTATTCTGTACAGATATTGCTTTAAAACGGGATCAGCAGATTTAAATACTTCCTCAATGTAACATTCTTTTTTCTCATAGTGCTCTTAACAAAAATATGCAGATAAGATTTCAGAACACGCTCTCAGACAACCAAATGCGGGCAGCAGAATGATCTAAATTCTTTGAAGAGTTTTCAAGACGATTAGATGGACATGATTTGATTTTTGAGGGTTGTGACTTATCTGAGCCACAGTGAAGCCTTGTGTCTCTTACTGTAGTAACTGAACCAGTTCTTTAACATGATTCACACTGTTGGAAGTGTGTGTGTGCGCACTAATCACCAATGAGAAAATAAATCCTTCTGAGCAAAACTTCAAAGAGGAACAGGTGAGACCTTTCATGTAAAATAAAGTATTCATACAAAGCTCCATGTTTGCTTTATCTTTTCACTGTATGATATTTTAAACAGACAGAGGCTGGGCATCAGCGACACCTGGTTGACTAAAAGTCTTAAGGGACAGATGTTTCTGAAAGATTATATGGGAACATCAAGAGAAAACCTCCACTGAAAAGACAATCTGACTTCTACAACATTTTTGACAAATTTCACTGAGATAATCCACATAAAGCAATAAAGGGGTAAAGTGGCTAACACAAACAAATAGCTGCCTTCTGTATGTCAGTAACAGCAGCTGCTCTTCTGATTTTATGGTTTTGGGGCAAAGAGGTAATTAGACATGAAGAGGGCTCAGATAGCATCTGTTTTGACGGCTGGGAGAATCTGACAGCGTCTCTCAGCCATACACAGACAGGCTCATCAGATAAAGGAAAGGCTTAAGGTTATAAGAGGCACAGTTATTATACTTAGTACTGTAATACCTGCACTTCAGCCAGCCAAAATGAAGTATGTTGGTTCACAAGTACAGAAAACTAAAAACAACTTCCAATATACACGGACCAGTTGCATTATACAAGGTGACTATTTTAGAGTCCTTTCTATTCAAAGTATAAAAAGGGTTTGTCTTAAGTTTAACCATAAACAGCAGTGTTCATCTTTCATGTTGTGATGTTTACCTTGGCAGTGGTCTGTTGTGTTATTTCTTTAATCGTCCTCATCCTTTAAAACCTGCCAATCTTAAAAATGAACAGGATTAATCATGAAAACTTCAATATAACTGCAATAAGTACAGTGTAGTCGTGGATGCCAGGAGCTGTTCTTCAAGGTGGTCAATGACGCTTTGAAAAACATCTCGATATCCAAACAGATAAGACGGAAAACCAAAGCAAACCATAAAGACTGCCTTTGTCATTGACTCAATATGCCATGACTGGCTGACAAATTCACGGGAACAGATAAGAAGCAAAGACTTTTCTCATAAACTCATTTCTGTTGAGTAATTTGATCTTGTATGTTACCATCTTTCCAAAGGTATATCTTTTTTCATCAACAGACACACATTACTGCATTACTGCATCCAGACTATGTCATGTTAAACAAGGGTTTTAAACTTGTCCAATCTTCTTATCGGTCGTATCAAAATGAACCAGGACGTTTAACTTCAGATTAAAACACGACAAGGACAGAAACCATGAGCTGAGGGTCTGTTTATTGCAAGTTTTAGATAAACATGCTTTAGATGGAGAAGGGCTAAAACTAAACATGAGCGAACAGTAGCGTTACACCATCAGCGTACGTGTCCCGGGACAGGTTTGAATAAGGTTCAATCTCCTTGCAATCAATCTAAATGAATCCTCATCATGTACTATTTGAAATTTCAGTTCCACTTTGGGATCTTTACATAAACAACTGAGCAAAAAACAGGAAATAAGCACAATATACACAGATAAGAAAAAGTCCAGTGAAGTGAATTATTTCAATGGGGATTGAGGTTATGGTGTTATTGTGGTATTTAATCATTTCAGTAGACAGAAATCAAAATGTCAAATTATTAATAAATAGTATGTGTGTGTATGTATGTATGTATGTATGTATGTATATATATATATATATATATATATATATATATATATATATATATATATATATATATATATATATATATATATATATATTTATTTTTATTATTTTTTTTTTTAATTAAAACAAAATTAATATTATTTATATAGCATTTATTTAATTTAGGTGAGAACCCATAGAGATCGAAACCTCTTTCTCAAGGGTGACCTATTATTTGTGAAATCTACCTACCTCATCCACTCACCTGATAAATGCTGCATGTCACAGAAGTAGAAGAGCAGTCATGATTTCAAGTCGGTTCATGCTGGTACCAATTTCTAAATAAAAAAGGACAAACACATTCATTTTACACGTGTTTTAACCTTGTGGAAAACAAACATACAAAAGCTCTAGTTCAGTGGTTCTCAAACTTTTTACCCCAAATACCACCAAAGAAAAGATTTGGCATTCCAACTCTTAATTGGGTCCATAACAGGACTGAATTAGGGATAAACCAGGTCTTAAGTAGGAATACACCATGGTAGTTTAAACTAGAAATGTACTAAAGGAAGAGCAAAAAAAATGTACTCTAAAGGAAACATTACAATTGAAGAGGTGTCCACGTACCACGCCACAGTTTGAGAAACACTGCTCTGGTTCATTCAGCAGAGGTTACTAAAATGCCCCATGTCCTATGAAATACCAACTGCTCCATGAACAACTTAAAGGGAGGACACATAGCCTTCAATCTTATTTGTTTAAAAAGATTCTGTGATCACCACTGAACCTGAGCTGCCAGAACCCAAACATGCAAATAGGACACTCACAAGTTTTTCACTTCACAGTATATGGACAGGTCATATGTCTCATGTCAGCTCAAAACCTCCAGAATTGATTCTCTGAGCTGCAGAGGCTGCACTAGCACTGATTATTGGTGCAGTTTCTGGGATTAGTGAGTATTCTGATTTGAGGCCCTTTCACAAACCAGTTTCTCTCTCTTCCACTAAACTCTCAGTGAGGTCCCTCCTCTATAGCTGAGCCAAGATTCCTTCATAGGAGTGCTCAAAAAACAAACACCCCTCAAGCAGACAGAAGAGGAGCGCCCCTTTAATGTCTCACAAATGTCACTAATATCATACTTTTATATTAAATTAATAATTAGGCCCGAGCGCCACAAGCTGGCGAGAGGCCTATTAGTTTTGCAGTGCCGTGCGAAGCATTAATTATTATTATTATTTATTTATTCATAATTATTAATTAATTAATTTATTATTTTGAGTTGAACTGCTGAATGGAGAGGCGGAGTTTAAATCAGGCCCAAAGTCACTGGGACATGCTCCAGTCACTCATGACCCCTAACAGGAACAAGTGGTAGAAAATATCTATTTGCACTTCTACATTTGCACTGTCTGTCAATTGTACATTTCTGTATATAGTCTTAGTCTATCTTAGTCTATTTTATTTATTTTATCTTATTCTTAATCTTCTGCATGTCTCTTTTATATATTTTATTCATTGTTTTATGTTGCACCTACACCGAAGCAAGTTCCTATGTTTGTGAATTTTAATCACTGACAATGGCAATAAACTGATTCTGAAAATGAAACAATGAAAGTCTTTATAGTTTAAATCAACTGGATTCAAGAGTTGGAACTGGCAACACAAATGAGATAGTCATCTGAGGCTCATTCTGCTTTCTGATTGGACTACTTAACGCTTGCCATCATCCATTGTTTTTGCAATTAAGAATCAACATTACAGTTGTTATCAGTAAAACCCTTGCTTTTTACCTCTCATCTGGGACACAGGTTCATGTTTTTTAAAATCTAAAATAAACTATTCAACCTGAATAAAACTGGCAATAAAAAGTTTGAATAAGGCCATTAAAGGTGAATATAAATCAGTATCTGTGTACGGGTTAATTAAAGCTTTAGTACATAACTTTATAGGCACAAAATAGGCAATGATAAAAGCATGTTTTTTCACTGTTTTATTGCACTGAAAAACGTTAAAAACATGCCTCCTTTACCGTGACCGGGCTTGCATCTCCACCAGCTTGTTTCCATGGCAATGTTGTTAATTTAGCTACAATATTCTATCTCCACGAAGGATGGTCAGACGTATGGTTTAACTTTAACTATGGTTACGTGCCACCCCCAGAAAATTGCCATTCGAAAATTGCGTACTGTAGCTTTAAATTAGTTCATAACTTGTAAAGACAGTACCGTTTTCAGTGCGGTCTTACCGGGCGATATACATGTTCAGTATCACTAACGTTAACGGCTATTGAGCTCGGGAACGTGACGTCACACGTAGCAGAATTCTCAGATAGCCCAACGTTAAACCAATGCAGATTTTAAGATGCAAAATACTAAACTTAGCGTTAATTCAGAATTTTTCTAACACTATGTATTGATCAATGTATTTACCAGAAGTGACGCAGCAGTTTATCAGGTTCTTCCATGGATTTTTGTTCACTTTTTACATGGTTTTGGCAAATGTTTCTCTAAGTTTAATACCATTAACATTTTGCTGCAAACTAATGGTTTTAGTCGTAACATAAAGCATAATATATTTAAGTGCAATATCTCAGAGAATGGAGTAGACTAAGAGACCTACGCAAACCGAAGCAAACCAAATGGGTGTCGGAAAAAAAAAAAAAAAATCACACATTTGAGCAATAACGCTCTCTAGCGGCCGTGTCATATTCCTGCATAAAAAATCATTTATTCGCGCATACAACTGTGTTAATCTTTGTTTATTTATGCTCCAGTGTCACAAACTATTTATTGCATTGTTGTACAGGGAATGGCTCTTTTAAAATTGAGCTCAAACGTGTGCGCAACTGTGACAGAACTTCAGATTATCAAATACAATCCACGTAGAGAGCATTGTACGCACATTGACAAGTTTTGTTAAAGGTAGAAAGTTTAACTTTTGATAACTAAAGCATATAAAATATGAACGTGAAAATCTAATGATTATGGATTTTTTTTTTATTTCAAATTAAAATTGTTACTTAATAATCCAACAAATCAACAGAGTGACATTTTTAACTTTTCGAAAAGAGTAACTTGATAATGCATAGAATATTAACATGATATATTTGGTGCAAATGCGTAGACACAATCTCTGGTATTTGTATATTAAAAACTCTACTCTTAAATATAAAAATAGATATGTCCTTCTCTGAATGATACCGATTTCCACAGGATTGCCCACACAACCCAGTTGAACGGATGAAATGCTGGAAGAGGCTGTGAGCACAAAGGAAATGTAACAGAATGCTCAGCAGCTTGAATGCATATACATAAAGCGAAGGTTAACAGCGTTAATTTTTACATGTTGGATGTAGTATGTGAACATGGTCACAGCTTACTCAGGTTGCTAAGAGGAAGTAAGACAATTAGAAAGGTCATTATAATGTAACAGGTGGTTTTGTGCTTCCATCAAAAGCACAGTTATGTCTGCAGGTCATTCAGATGACACCATCCTTGAGCATCAGTGCAGACAGTAGGATCGTTGGAGATGAGCTATACCCATGCAGATCTTCAACTCTCGTTGATTGTCATTGATCATGCAGACAAGGCGCAGTTTAACTCGAATGACCCTTGTGTGTTACAACAGATTCTCAGCATAAAGCCATCGCTGTGATTGACTGGAGTGCTTTCAAAACTGGCACTGGTCCATCTGGGGACAGACTGGAATGTGTTCATAGACCATTATAAATAAACAATGGAATCAAACAAGCAAACAGCATTCTTAAAATATAAAAATAACTAAATAAATAAAACATTCCACAAAGGAAATATAAACATTTGTCAAGATTCTCCAGTTTTAACCAAACATAGAAACTGTGTTATCAGCATAATACATTTACACTAAAGAGGAACAAGAAGGCTTTCATCTTTCTGCATAAACTTGGTTGTGCCACACAAAACATTTCAGTTGTGAACAAAAGAGAGCCTTTGTAATAGACCAACACCACAGTGTGATAATAGCCCAGTCCGTCCTTCTTTCAAAAGACACTTTCTCTTCAAAGGAACCTAGTCTTCCTCCAGGTGTTGCTTTGTTAAGAAGTATTTAAAGAACTCATACACTGACCAGGCAACGGCCGTCGAGGGCATCTGATATATAACTCTTGCTTGGATACCTTTAAAGAAGGCCGCCATGCCCCCCAGCTTATACACGGTCCGGAAAGCATTAGCCATACCTGACAAGTGACCACTAATGTTCATGGAGTCCAGTGCCACGTTCTCCTGGGTGTTGAGCAATGTTTTACACACGTCCAGAGGAGTGGTCACTGCGGCAGAAACAGCCCCCGCTGCTGCGCCGGACACTATGTGAGAGCCTGGATGGTACAGTCTGTCGGGGTTCAGCTGTTCCTGCATTACCTCATATGTGATGAAATGGACCGCCTGAAAGGGGATGTTCATAGTCAGCTGAGTGCTATAGCTGCGGTAGAAGGCCCCAACCCCTTCTGCACGGGTGATAGTCCGGACACAGTCCCAAAGGCCCCGGTAAGGAGAATTATACATCTGCATCCTCTGTTTGACCACTAAACCAAAAAGAAAGGGAAACATTCATTTTGTAAATGAATTTAATGAACAAAATGAAACATTTTCATATATTAGTTACCTTCAGCTGGATTCATTATAGCATCATGTAGAACTGTGGCCACACTACCTGCTACTCCTGTGAAAAGAGGTACAATAATAAGTACATAAAAATGCATTTAAAAAGAGTAGTAATTCACCCTATTCATTTTAATATTAAAAGTAGCTACTGTATGTGGCACATACAGAGGATGATGAAACGTAGGGGAAGGTGGACCGAGAGCAGAGATTAGCATTTGTGAGCACAGGCTGGTTACAAATATGAGAGCTGTGAGCTGAAGGACAGGTATGAGAGCTGTGAGCTGAGGGACAAGTGAGAGCTGTGAGCTGAGGGACAAGTGAGAGCTGTGAGCTGAGGGACAGGTACGAGAGCTGAGAGCTGAGGGACAAGTGTGAGAGCTGTGAGCTGAGGGACAAGTGTGAGAGCTGTGGGCTGAGGGACAAGTGTGAGAGCTGTGAGCTGAGGGACAGGTATGAGAGCTGTGAGCTGAGGGACAAGTGTGAGAGCTGTGAGCTGAGGGACAAGTGTGAGAGCTGTGAGCTGAGGGACAAGTGTGAGAGCTGTGAGCTGAGGGACAAGTGAGAGCTGTGAGCTGAGGGACAAGTGTGAGAGCTGTGAGCTGAGGGACAAGTGTGAGAGCTGTGAGCTGAGGGACAGGTATGAGAGCTGTGAGCTGAGGGACAAGTGTGAGAGCTGTGAGCTGAGGGACAAGTGTGAGAGCTGTGGGCTGAGGGACAAGTGTGAGAGCTGTGAGCTGAGGGACAAGTGTGAGAGCTGTGGGCTGAGGGACAAGTGTGAGAGCTGTGAGCTGAGGGACAGGTATGAGAGCTGTGAGCTGAGGGACAAGTGTGAGAGCTGTGAGCTGAGGGACAAGTGTGAGAGCTGTGAGCTGAGGGACAAGTGTGAGAGCTGTGAGCTGAGGGACAAGTGAGAGCTGTGAGCTGAGGGACAAGTGTGAGAGCTGTGAGCTGAGGGACAAGTGTGAGAGCTGTGAGCTGAGGGACAGGTATGAGAGCTGTGAGCTGAGGGACAAGTGTGAGAGCTGTGAGCTGAGGGACAAGTGTGAGAGCTGTGGGCTGAGGGACAAGTGTGAGAGCTGTGAGCTGAGGGACAAGTGTGAGAGCTGTGAGCTGAGGGACAAGTGTGAGAGCTGTGAGCTGAGGGACAAGTGTGAGAGCTGTGAGCTGAGGGACAGGTATGAGAGCTGTGAGCTGAGGGACAGGTATGAGAGCTGTGAGCTGAGGGACAAGTGTGAGAGCTGTGAGCTGAGGGACAAGTGTGAGAGCTGTGAGCTGAGGGACAAGTGTGAGAGCTGTGAGCTGAGGGACAAGTGTGAGAGCTGTGAGCTGAGGGACAAGTGTGAGAGCTGTGAGCTGAGGGACAAGTGTGAGAGCTGTGAGCTGAGGGACAGGTATGAGAGCTGTGAGCTGAGGGACAAGTGTGAGAGCTGTGAGCTGAGGGACAGGTATGAGAGCTGTGAGCTGAGGGACAAGTGTGAGAGCTGTGAGCTGAGGGACAGGTATGAGAGCTGTGAGCTGAGGGACAAGTGTGAGAGCTGTGAGCTGAGGGACTATTTGATTCTTACAGTAGTGTTGTGGATCCACAAGCAATATTCAAGGTTAATGTACAAACAATATTTAAAAGTTATGAGATGGAGAATCTAGTACCATTCGCTAAATGACTGTTGCGCCCGTTTTGAATGACGTCACTTAACGGGCGTTTGAGTCGTTCGTAGCAGGCGAAGTATAGAGCATGTGCTGGTCCAGCTCCCAACATGGTGATGTTGAGCCCCCTAAATGGTCTCAAGAGGCCCTCAGTCTGGATAATGCGTTTCAAGGCTTCATACACACTTCTGTATTGTGCCTTTGGATCTGGCTGCAGGCTCTGCATTCTTGTCTTTAACAAAAAAAGAGACATTAGAAACATTCAATTGATTATCAGTCTGGGATGATGAAGACTCTGAAAACCTTAAGGTGACCACTTGGGGAGGACAATTCCCTGAGATTTGATGCATTGTTTTTTGAAGCAATCACAGACACATTTTTGTGACACTAAGGGCTCTCAAAGCCGTAACAGGACGGTGCAAGAGCAGCGAGTCTGAGGTTTGACATTATCTTTCTTTGTTTTCCTTTATCTAGTTACATTTTATTTTGTTGGGACTGTTCTAAAGGACATGATTTCTGACTGTTGTCCTGTGAATCTTTGAGGCAAGAAATACACCAATCAACAAGGTTTATGTAAGTGACAACTAACTATTATATTGCGCTTGTTTAATTTCTAGAAATGGGATGAGAAAACAATAATGGGTCCACAAGAACAAGTCAAGATGTGATTTCGACATAAATTATAATGTATTAAGCATGGTAATGTTGCAAATTAGTATATAGTATATTGCATTTAATCATCCATCTAATGTAATCTAACCCGTATTGGTTGCATATTGAAGGCCAACAAATTGATTATTCTCGTGAGGGAGAACAATCTTGTGGCATTTTGATCTAGTGAGATATCGTGGTCTGACGCCTTGGCTGGCTCATCCCTGTTCATTTGTAGAAAGTATTTCAGGTTTACATTTTTGAGAGCTCAGCAAAATTATAATAAATGGCCCTCACTCTGTCGACCCCATGGACACCAGATTGAATACAGACATAAATGAGCAAACAGATGTTGTGAATGAGCTGGAGTATGCTTGTGTGTTTGGTGTGTCTTTTTTACAGTGAGGTGGATACATATTCACACCCACTTACTGGGGCGGGCTCAAAATGTGCAGAAGAATGATAAGACCAACCAAATATAACTAACAACTCCCTGATTAATCCAAGAGCTCTTTCCATTGTAGAAAAAGATAATCTGCAACCTGAATGATTTGTTGACATGTTATTATTTCTGAATTGATTGATGAAGCACAATGAAACACAAAGTTTTAAAATTCAAAATGAGAGTTTTTGCGTTTTCCCCACAGGGCATTCGAGGTGACAGAGGTGACAGCACTTGACCTTCATTAAGTTCACTCCAAGTTACTTTTTATTTATCAACACCACAAACTAAAGTACGCTCAATATTGATGACGTTATTTTGCCTTTATGAATAGGTTTCAGGCTAAAACTATCTATCTCAAGTAAGTCGCCCCAAATAAAATAAAAAGTTTGATAGGCAATAGATAGCGCTTAAAGTTATACAAATCGCTCTAAACTAGTGACATTTTGCTTGCCGTCCATTACGATTACGTCTTTCCTTTATTCACCTGTATAACTAGTACGATCGGCGTAAAGGCAGAGCGTGCTGTCGTGCGTAAATTGGCTAACACAGGAGCTAACTGAGGATGGGCAGCTTCAGTGGTTTCCTGTACAGCAACAAAGATGCCTGGAAAACCAAACATGTTAGCTATGCGTTGTAGCCTGACTAATACTTGACTCCAGAGGACGGTGTTGCTGCTGATGAGCGCGTTACCTTGACAGAGTCCACGGGGTACATCACCGTGTGCTCCAGTACGCCAGCCACTGCTCCCGCTGTCATGTGTATCGTCACTGGAACATGAGGGGGCAAGCTCTCGTAGTCCACATCACTGTTAAAAGCCCCGTGCTGGTCCTGGCTTTTTATCTGCGACATTTCAAGCGTTGCCAGCACTCGCTCCGAGCTCACCTCCATGCGTGGTGACCCCCTGTCAGATGATTGTGTGTTTTAGATAACTCTGGGAGAGGTTTCATCGGCATGTCTATCCACAACATCATCACAACGGGCTGCGGCGGGTCCCTGCGCCCAGCTACGTCACTGCACAGGCGTGTCCGACCAGCTCTCGACCAATCACGTTACACATACTTACAGAGTAGGCGTGTTCTTTTCCCGAACCAGCCAATCAAAAGTTCTTCCTTAACGAGAACCGTCAAACTTAGGCTTAGGACTTCTTGAATGGAGTTTCTTCACTTAAACGTAAATTGCACAAATCCGTCAAAAAAGTGTTGTTACATGCCCGGTTATTCCGGTACCTTTCTGTTTAATAGCCTACTTGTTAAATATGGAGTGGAGTTCTGTAAAATAATAAACATTAGCTTTGTGACCTCGCCAGCATGCTCGTTCACAAATATTTTTTTAGCTAATTATAATATTCAACCGTGTTGTATTATGTTGGATGTACGACGCTTCTTTAGATGTATTTTATAACGTACAAGAACAACTAATAAAAAATGTGCAATGTCATTGACTAAGGGAGTGCCACTTACGCTCCAAATATGTGACAGTGGAAAAATCCATAATATACTACGCCACAGAAGCAGACTATTTAACAACAGAAAGAAACAGGAAAATCATTTATTTAGCATTCTGTGCAAACAAGTCACATAAATAAACTGCATGGGTCGAACTCAAGAAGTCCCAGTTAATACCAGTGATAGAGTGGCTTCCATAAATGAAGCCCTCCAAAAAACATGTCTAAAAACTGTTTTTGACAGACAGTGACAAGACATACAGTACAGTATATTGCACAAGTGACTCACAATTTGAACATAAAACAAGTTACATAGCTGCAGTGCAGAAAAGGGCTACTGCAAAAGTCCTTCAACAACACCTCGAGTAGCATTGCATTTGTGGTTTGTATAAAATATGACAAATTGCTATATTTTACAGTAAAAAAAAAAAAAGTCACAATCATGCAACATACCTAAAAAGTACCATACAGATAAATAAACCAGACTTACTAAAAGGCCCAAAGTGAATGTTACATTAAAAATAAATCATCAAAACAAAAAACAAAAATTTTGCCACATCCTCGAATGACATAAATTTATAATGATTCAGAAGTAATTTATTACCACATCTAAAATTGGCTCAGATATGCCAGAGACGTCAGCAAATCTCCAGAAGGTGTAACCATAATCTTTCAAACATCACAATCCAGCACAAAGTATAGGTAGATTTTAAAAGCTTGCCCAACAAGCAGATGAGTCAAGATCAAGAAAAAAGTGCTTTGAAAGTCAGGCATGCTGTCCAAGCTTTACGCTCTACAAAATTTAGAGGTTAATAGGCAACGTGGGTGAACCAAGGCCTGCCTCCAGCCACAGTGAGGTAGAGGGACTGCAACGCTGAGCTGTACGCCGGTGGATTCTTCTAAGTCGCAGTAAGTACAAAATAATCGAAAGCAACACAATGAAGAAACAAGCCAAGAATAAGTAGTGGTTGTTCACAAAAGAAAAACTGTGCCGCCAGTGGGAGTGTAATCCTTTAAGGCTTTCCTGCTGGATATCCCTAAAGAGAAACAAGAGCATATACTTAATGCGATAATTCCTCCAGTCATTTGTTAAGACTTAAAAAGTATTATTGTTACATCCCAAAAAATGTCAGTTATCTAAACGCTGAGCCCTATCAAAACATCCATCTAAATAGTGCTTACCTCAAAGGTAGGAACCTTGTTCGGTAAAGTATTGCCCCTAAAGTCCATTGGACTTCTTTATCATAAACTAAAAGGGCAGTTTTGAGATTTTGATAGTTGCTTGGAAAAGAGAAGCCTGTGTGCAAAACCTCGTACATCCATGCAGACTTAAAGCACTGGTACCTAGAAAGATAAACACATTTAAAACGTTAAAAAAATAAAAATAAAGTTTATATCCAAGCTACTTACTTTAGTCTATGAAAATCAGCATGCGAGGCATACAATCCAGCATCAAATCGCTCTCTCAGCGTTTTCCACTGAGTGGCACAATAATTCTGGAAAAGTAAACATCAACTATAATAAATGATAACTCAGAATTAAAACAGCTGGTAATTAAACTATTTTACCTTGGCCGCCTGTTTATACTTGGTAGCGTTATAATCTCCACCCATTCGCAGCACATCCTCTGTACAATAATAGAATTCAGAGAAGCCATAAAACTGGCTGTTGTTGAAGTCAATAATGGGCTGATAGACACCACTAAGAGATGTTTGAGTCTCATTGGTGCGATTTAGGTATGGCTGGAGGAGTTGTCTGCACTCATCAAAGTTCCCCGTCCCTCTTACAAAGAACTTCTGTGTTGAGGATCCAATGGTATCCTCCATATCAGAGGGTAGACAAGGATCGAGGAAGGGAGAGTCCACTGTTTCACCAAAATGCTGGTTTAAAAGCCTGGAGAATGAGGTCAAAACAAGTAAAACACAGTAATCACCAGGAGAACAAAAACATGTCTTATGATGTCTTACTTGTTACGAGAGATAGTACTTCTGATTATGTTCTCCTCATATTTTTGACGAGCTGCATTGCCACCAAATCCCAAGAAAGTGGAGACATAAACTCGATAAACATGTTCTGTGCGGTGTGCATCACATCCCAAGTTGAATTCAGCCAGTAAATTTTTAGCAACTTCCTCCTACAAGAACACCATTGTGTTAAAGGAATAGCATTGCAGAGAACAAAAACAGGCTTTCAATTAATATCAGAAACCACCATGAACAAAAAATGTATTTACAAATGAACAGTTTCCGTTGTTGTACTGGCTTTAGGGAAAATACGATATCCAAATAAAACCTTTACTGGATGTCTCAATCATCTAAAATTCTTTCCAACATTTATGTTCATATATTAGCTTATGTCATGCATCAGTCTCACAGTGATGAAGAGGAGTTGATCTCCACAGGACAACAATGCCAGATATGTTTTAATCAGGAAGTGACAGAGGTTGTAAAGGGACAAGAACAAATAGTGAATGAGAAAACAAAACAGAATTGGTTGTGGATAATAACCTGCTGTGGAGAGGCAAAGCTTACAGTTTTGGGCACTTCATAAGCGATTTGGGTGGAAACGCCGCCCATATCCAAAACACCAGCAGTCCTTTTCCTCACCAGCGCCTCCTGCTGGTCACCACCTGGGATGTTTACCTCAACTACAGCTTTTCCTAAAATATGTCAAAAAATAAATAAAAATCACAGGTTTTGCTCCTTAAAAATGTTATATTAACCCTTACCATTATGTACATGGTTAAATCTTCCCAGGACAAAATTGATGCCAATCCATGCATAAACACCTATATAAAGAAGATAAGCCATGAAATTTCAATAGCCAAGGTCAATCAATGAACCTACTGAAAACTTGCCTTCTTGTTTTCCAGAGATTACTTCCACGTGGGAATCGGAGAAAAGGAAGTTAAAGTCCACAGGAATATCTGTGCGCAAATCCTCAAGGAGTGCTTCTTGTTGGCTACATTTTAACAAGAAAAACACAAAAGTCAGTAGCACCTTTTGCCATTTGAAGGCTCTCTTCGTATAAATGAGACAAAGAGATTTTCAATAAAAATGAGACATGCCTTTCAGGAAGTATTCTCATTCCAGCTGTACACAAAATGTATAATGGTGTTTCTTGGTGTTTATTTTTGGGAATGTGTTGGGCTGCAAATTCTAACAGTGGTTTGATGTGTTCACTGGCTTTTTCGGGTGTTTTGGCCAATTCGGAAATGCCTGGAAAAGCAAAAAAATGCAGAAGTTGTAAAGCCATTACAAGTAAATGATATATATATCATAAACTACCACCTCCATTTGCAATTAGTGATGTGAAAAACATGGAAACAATGATTGTATCACATTTGTCATTTTGGAGGTATACACAATTTAGAAATTTTAATCAATCAATTGTAATACATTTGGTTAATAAAGTCTGAAGAGCATCTTCAAAACAGAGTATAAGATGACATTTCCACACAGCAATCCATTTCTGTTTAGCGCAAGAAACAGCACCTCAAACAGGACGTTTAAATGCATTTTTAGCACAATTCTGAGGGATTGCCAATGCATTGTCTGGGAATCATCATCAAGAAGATTATGCCCAAAAATATCACCTGGTTTTATTTTCATGACCACTGGTTTTCGGTGCTCATCTCTCATTTGTCGAATGTCCAACAGCTCATGGGGGTTGCCATTGTGTCGAGGCCAACAATACACAAATATTCTGGAGCCACTGCTGCCACAGTCCACCACCAGACCATAATTCAGATTTGGGTTGCTTGTGTCAGTTGCGTCGATATCGGTCACCCTTGCCAGGTGCCTTCAAGAAATTACACAGATAGAGCAAATTAAGGAATTCCAATTGTGTCCTTAAAATGTATTAATTTGCACTCAAAATATGCAAATGCATTTGTTTATACTATGGTATCTCACTTGTATCAGAAATTGTGCTTTCTGAATATTTAGAGACGACTGTAATTGAATGTAGTAATATACCTGTGAAAGTGGTTATCTTTAGTGAGCCAGATGACAGGACCCTTTCCAGTTGCAAGTAGCATGTACAGTAGCCCGACGAGACCAAAAATCAAACCTATTAGTATCCACTGCCTGAACGAAGGAATCAGAAGTCGTGGAAGAACTTGTGAGGACAGACTGAAATGCCATGACGCTGGGAAAAGGCATGAAACACTTATCCTGTCCAAATAAAAAGTTAGAGATTGGATTAGTAACGCACTGTCACAGTTAGGCATTATGTCAAACCTTGAGGAACACAGACCTTCCCATGTTAACGATTGTCTTTAATTATAGTTGTACCATTGTTATGAAGGGGCGAAGGGCCAAAACTTGTCTCCACCAGCCCACCAGATTTATTCTGCTTACACTCATGTTCTGTAAATAAACCAAACATGTTTAATAAACTGATATTACGTGCAGTAATAAAAGATGTGGTGGCGGTGTGGAATGGCTTTAACAGGGGATGTTTTTGTATCGTCTAGTACACCGAGTTCATATTATTTAGCCGACAACCTACTGGAACTTAATAACTTTAGTTCACCATCGAAATACTGGTCCTGGTTAATTACATAATTTGCAGTGAGCATGAAAGGTATGCCTAGCATACCAAAAATAGCAATGTTTCGTTTTGCAAAACATCAGCAAGATACGTATTCTCTAATTAAACAATGCGACATTTGTATTCCTTAACATACTTACAAATTAAACAGGATCGCAATCGTAAACCAATACATTTTCGTTAATTTTTCGACCACCGGATGCTAACCGCTGGCTAAAGCGAGTATGTGGCAGGTTTACGTCGTGTGACGTGGTGGATACGATGACGGAAATAGTGCACTAGAGACACCATCGCTATAGAAACCTGTAACCAACATCCGGCTCCAGCAGCCATGTTCTGACTGTGATTGTACTCAGGAACTAATGCATTTAAATTACAAATTTCTCTGAAATACGATTTGACTTTTTTTTTTTTTTATCTAATGGCCAGGCTCTGCTAAACTAATGAAAAAATATCAAGGTGCCTTTTGTATGTACTTTAGGCTACTTTTACAGTAAAGGGTGTTAAGTAAACAGAATAATTATTAATGTTTGTGTCCTTTAGTTTTGGTGTACTGACATATGGTTTAATTCTGCATAAAATATAGACAAGTGTAGTGTTTTTATGGTGAATTTTCGTTTTCATGATGTCCTTGCAGTAGTTCCCATTATTAAGTCCACAAACATGCCATCATACGACAACGTAGACCTCTATGCCTAATGGTACAGTTTTTACTCTTCTCACAATCACAAGATGGCCGTCACAATTACCACGGTATCATAAACCGAAGTCTCTCTAGCTTTTATTACATGACTGTCACATTGGCGCATGTGGTTTAAGTTTTTGGATGGACTTAAGTTGCAACGCAATTGTAACGCCGCCTAATCATTGAAGTATTCTTAGATATTTTCATGCGTCACTAGACGTCGACTGTATATAGGGACACTCTATGGTCAAGACTTGAGTTGAAAAAATACATGAGAGGTCAAGGACCGACCCAGAGTGTGTAATACACAGGGTGTTATAAACATGTAGACGATACCATTGAAATGGAAAAAAAAAGCAGACAGGAAGATTTTATTTGTTATGTTATTTTATTCTTTTTATTACAATTACTAAACCATAGTAAACTGTATCAAACCCTAAGTTTCTTTAGAGTTATGATTTGGAATTATATGTCATGCCTACATCCATACAACTTCTACGTTGCCAGATCTCACTCTGTCTGTCCACTCAGACTGACTGATATTCCAGCATAAACCAATGTTCACAAACTTCAGTCTTTTGCACTGAAAAATTAGGTTATTTACAGTTTCCATCTTCATATCAGTTCTTTGTATGTCGAGATGTTGCAGGCATCTGAGAGGCAAGGGGTCAAATTGGTTCATGTTGGCTCGGCGTAGTACCTCTTGAAAAACACAGTTCAGAGGACAAGGCAGGGAGATCAATGAAACGTTTTGAAGGAGGGAGGAGCGTGCCAGGAGACACGCCAGTATCGTCTCAAGGAACAAGTTCTGTCTGATGTGAGGTTTCATTTGGCTGTGTTCAAACGAAAACCTAGAAAAATAAATACATTGTGATACATAAATTAATTAATAAAATAAAACTTCCATTGAAAAAATATTTAAATGAGAAACACTAAATCTTTGAACTTTGAAAATATGAATTTGTAAAGCCCTATTTAATAATCACTTATTAATTGGATTTACAGTGTTGTGCACGGACATGTAAAAACTGATTAAAAAAAGTTTAATAATGAACATAACATGATTATAAATTCATACCGTAGTGTAAGCCTGCGAAGGTCTGGCAGATGTACCCTATTCCAATCTATTGGGCGGTTAAGACGATATTCAAGTGCAAACGAGAGATGAAAAGGTTCAAGAGAGATAGATAATTCTCTTAGCTTAGGACAAGCCTGGAGGATTGTCAGCAGAGAAGAATAAGATGAGGGGGTTGTTTTAACTCCTTCCAGAGTGACTGAAAGTAAAGATGACCCTACAACACACACAGTGTCAGAAAGATTCTGCAAAAAGTCTGAATATTGTAAAGACAGTCTCTTTAACTGGCCTGAGAAACTCTTTAGAGCTTTAGTTAAATGTGTCACTTCAGCAGTTTTGATGGTGTCCGGATAATCAGCATTGATGGATATACTGCTGATCTTTGGGCACAAATGGCCAAGACTAACCAAAGACTCGCAAGAAAGTATGTGGACATCCTTCAGCCTCAGAGTTAAATGATTTTTGGCTTCCAAACAACAAGTTTTTGACACATTTGAATCATCCTTGCTCTCACCTTCTTTTGCTTTGTTGGCATTACTGTATTCAATTCTATTCTGTCTTTGTGTCCACTGTTTTGAAACTTCTTCCAAAGAAGTGAGCTCATGCTTAGCTGAAAACATTTCTGTCTGGTCAAATTTTCCTTGCAAAATAAGTTTGCATGCCTGTGCAATACCTTCAATTGCTAGTTTTTCTAAGCCAAGCAGTGTAAGCAGAAGGTATCCTGCTACAGCTACAGAGTCCCCATTTTGTTCCTCAAAACCAATATCTAAAGCCAAGAGGCTGTTGAGAGGTAAAGGAGGAACAGGAGAAATGGCTGATGATGAGTCACTGCATGAAGCTGATGTTGAAGGGCAGCTTGTGTGAGAAGAAAGACAGAGAGCACCTCCTCCAAGAAGAAGTAAATCAGCAGGAGAAATCAAATGACATTGGGATATGTCTAGGTGGCACAGTAGGGTCAGGTTTTGGACAATAGCCCTAAGGACACTTTTATCAGTGGTCGTTCCAGCCAGACTGAGGGAGCGTAATTTGGGTAAAGAAGACATGGTCTGTGATAGGACTTTTGAAGACAGTTGCTGTGCTCCAGAGAAATCCAGATAAGAAAGAAGCTGCAAAATATAGGAAACTTGAATATTAATAACTGATAGACAATAATCCTGTATCATATTAGAAATGCAAGTTCCTTGACAAAAGGACTGATCATATTTGAGGTATTTAGTATGTGATGTTTCCTTCATATTTTTTCTGTTTTAAATAGCCAATAAATAAATAGATTAAGAGACAAAAAATATAGAATAGCTAGTTTCTTCATCTCGTGTGGTATGTGCGAGTATGTGCATGTAAAAATTACATGACTGACCTGGCAACGCGCAGCAATTTGGACACAAACAGCCGTGGTGACCAGGCCGGGACAGTAGGCAAGAGACAGAGTACGTAACTGTGGAACAAGCAGCAAATCAAGGGCTGCGCGGGACAATTTCTTTCTCATACACAACAACTTAATTAGATCCTCCACAAGCTCAGCACCTGGATCCACAAAAGACAAACAATCAAAAAAAAATATATACAATCCAGACATATTTGTTGAATAAAATTGTAAAGAAGTTACTGTACGATGTAATACTTACACAGCACACTGAATGGTCCCATTATCTGTCTGAATAAGTAGTGATCTAAGTACTTGTCTGTATAGTCTTTCGCCCAAATGTTATTCATATTGTCAGCCAGACTGAGAAGACAGAGGCGAGTCAAGGAAAGAGCACTGCCATCTTCATCTGTGGAGCTGGAGCTGTTCATCCACCCGGGAGACTCTTTTGGTCTGGGCAGCTTTTTCCCCTGCTTTCCCTTTGAGGCTCCATACAGAGGCATTGGGTTACTTCCACTGCAAGAGATAATCATTTAGGAACAAACTATGACTCTCTTTCAAGGCAAAAAAACAAACAAACTGGAACAACCCTCAGACTCACCACAGTAAACTGTACCCTATGTCGGTCACCACAACAAATTCTAAACTGCGATACAGATATTTCAAAGTACTACTACCGCTAACACAATAACTTTAAACCAGGAAATCAGTATTGTAAAAATCAGTATTGTAAAAATCAGTATTGTAAAAATCAGTATTGTAAAAATCAGTATTGTAAAAATCAGTATTGTAAAAATCAGTATTGTAAAAATCATGAGCTGTAATAAATAAAGAGAACACTTCAATAGTGTTATTAATGAGTCTAATATAGTAATTACTGATATTTGATATTATAAGACACACATGACTAATATTGAGCAGAAAATATATCCCAAAAAATATTGTTCCTGCACACAGTTATTGAAGGATAACCATGTGTTGGCAGGGCAGCACTGAACACTTGCATGCTAAGCCACTGGTACATGTTTACTTTCAAAGCTATTGTGTGTGTGCTTATATTCAAGAAAAACAGATGCACAGCATTCTCTGCTAGACCTTTGGTACCAACTGTTCGTACAGAGACAATACTCAGCTCCCTCAACAATAACCTTCAGAAGGTCTGGAAGGTCAGTCTAAATCTATGCTGAAAGGTTTGGAAATGTGCCGTAGAAATGGGATCTATGGTTTGTAACAGTTTTTTGGTTTTTTTGGAACATTTTTTTGATTGTCTAAATGTGTGTTGATGTTGTGACTGATCTGTGCTACTGTCTTGGCCAGGACTCCCTTGAAAAAGAGATCAGTAATCTCAATGGAGCTTTCCTGGTTAAATAAGTCAAAAACAATAATAAACAATTAAAAGATGAGCCAAGGTGGTCAAGCAAGCGTGAATTTCACCAGTAAAATTGTGATCTGTTATCAAAATTTATATCAGAACTATTTGGAACAAAATTTGGATCCTTTCTATAAAATATTTGTCTTTTATAATTTCATAAAAAGGTGTTGGAGTTATTTTTATTGCACTTCATAAAGTATCTTTTCTGGTGGAGGGACCTTATCTCCATGGAGATGGCTGAATGGTTTAATAAAGGCAAAACAGTTTAATGCCATAACATGGAACACTATGCACAGCAATAACATCTCCATGGTGACAAGTGCACATTTAAACAAAGGCAGAAAACAGTTGATACTTGCCAGGTTAGTTATTTTGATGCGAGGGTCTTAACTTAGCAGAAATATGCAAATAGAAACAAAACGAAAATATTTCAACCACATTTCTGGTGATTTAACAGTTACTTACCTCTAAAGTAAGTTAACTTCAAAGTGATTTTGCTGTAAAAGAAACTAAGAATCTACAGCTAATGATCTTTGCTCGAGAGAACGGCTACTTCCTGGTTCTTGGCCGTGTTTGGGGTCCTTAGTCAACACTGACGCCAATGGAAGGATTTGTAACTGCACTGAAGATGTACGGACCTGTTTGTTCCGTGTTTGGATGGTTATGACACAATTATACATTTTTATGGGCTTTTCGCCTATTTTAACCAGGCTATATGAGCTATGTGTCTTTGATTCCCAACAAAAGGTTGTCCACACAACAAGCTAAACTACTTTACAATATATTTGCTTATATGGTCTACCTCTAATCAATATTAAGCCTACAGTCATTACTATTTCTACTTTTATTTGTAAATAATATTTTAAAAAAATACATATTCTTTTGCATTATTATTATTAGGGGGCCCCGAGGTATTGGGTTGAAGGCGCTCAGCAGAGTTTGTGAAGGGCTGCGCTGGACTGCAGGTAAACCACCGCGGGGAAATCACAGAGGCCTGTGGGTAAGGGCTTGAAACGCGGCTTGGGTTCATGCGATGTGTCGTGAATGTGCCGTCTGGTTTTAGGGACCGTCAACAAGTTATTGTACTTGGATAAAAAAAAGAAAAGAAACATGTTTTTTTTTCTTAGTTTTTTATGTAACTAAGAAGGAAAAAGACATGTGTAAATTCAAGATACATTTTTTATCAATGAAATAATGATGAAAAACGTCATAATGTGTCTGAAAAATTTGAGGGTTATATATATATATATATATATATATATATATATATATATATATATATATATATATACTTACAAGTTTAATTTCTCCTATTTGAGATTAATGTTTTATGGTTTATGCTTATTCAAAAAAGACACCATGATATTAAGGACATAAAGCTTTTGTCAAATTTATATTTCTTTTATTTAAAAAAAAAAAAAAGGGTATATAGATGGGTAAATAGATATAATTTTTTTGTCCAGAAGGCAGCACAAAATATTTGAAAACTAAAACTAAAACAAACAAACCTAAAGACACGTGAAAACGACAAATTAAGTTTTTTTTGTTTTTTTTTTAAAGTTGTCGGCTATGTCCAAAGTCATGCCTTCATGTACTACAAAAGTGACTTTTTGTACATTTCTGTTCTATTTAAAGCTAAGTTGTGTCAATAGACTGTCATTCCTCTTTTATGACAAACCCAATTTATTCTAAACTCCTATTTAAGAAAGAAAATGCACTTTTTTCACAATTGCTACAAAGGCCCAATGATTGTCTCTTTTTATACCTGAATTACTAAACACCTTCCCTTTTTTTCCATTATGTAACTTCAACACTAACTTAATGTTTATGAGAAACTAAAGCGAGCTTTATTATAAAACATGAGAATGAAACTATAACAATTCTTCATATCATTTGATTCCTGAGTGGAGAGTGAACAGTACAGGGTCTCTCATACACTTACTTTTGGAATAATAAAGTTTAACATTAAAAAAGTTAGTTACAGGCTGCAGTAGAAATTAAGAATCAGTAACAGAGAAAGTTATATTTATTTCCTTAGGCTACTCTTTTATTCTTTTAGTGGTGAAATTGATTACAAGTTTAGAAAGGTATTGTGCCAATGCTATGATCATTCTGGTGTTGATTCTGTGAATGGGACAACTCTTCTGCCAGCCACAAAAACCTCCACAATATTGCGATCATCCCCTGAAACAATTTAAAGAAATGTCAGTCAGAGATAATACAAAATCCACACTAGTAAAATCACCACATACCCAAATTCAGGAACTTTTCTAAAAGTATCTAAAAAAAAAAAAAAAAAGTAGAAGAGAGTGTTAGGAAATATAATTATGTAATTTAATTTTTTATTTCAGTGGCACCAACCTTTGGCTCTTGGTTCTGGATCAGATCAATAGGTCCATCTGGCACACGCAAATTCACCCTTAGAGCATCAAACTCTTTGCCAACTTCAAAGTTTCCTGTTTGACCGTCTAGTGATAATGCTGAAACAAAAATATGGCGTGAATTTTCTCCAAATAGAAACTATATACTGTATGTATATATTTGTATATATTGTCTTTCTCCTTTTAGGTTTTCCCAGCAAACCATTTATCCCCGGCAATGGTTTGAAAAGGGATTTAATGATTTCTCTCAGCATTGTAATTTTTCATCTAAGAATGATACAAATTACACTTATGACTTTTAGATGAGAAGGGCGTAGAAAAGGTGCAATGTGCAGTCCATCTGCACTTGAAAGCAACAAACCACTTGTTTGGAGATAGTGAGGTGAAGATTTTGAGCAGAGAAAAGAACTGGTTTGAAAGAGGAGTAAAAGAGGAGTAAAAAAAAAGAGAAAACCCTTCACTAAACAGGAATGGAGCTTTAAGATTCAAATTAGCTAAGATTTATGACAGCCTCCTAACACCCTGGTCCAAATCAATAGACCAGTCAAATGCTGATCAGGTCATCAGCAGTGATGAGGGAGTAACAGCCCTCTATCAATAGAACAATAGAACAAAGGCTTTCACCACAGATTAGCCTCAGGTGATACAAGGCAGGACCAACTATTAAAGGTCCCATATTCTGCTATTTTGCCCTTTACACAGTCTATTCTAAGGGCTTTGTTGATAAAATTTTGCGTTGTGCAATATCCATAACATAACAGTTTCCAAAAAACACCCATCTCTTGGACTGGCCCCCTTCTTGCAAAAGCAAACGGCTCACTCTGAGATCTGACCCCCCCGAACAGAGAGCAGCCTGCTCCCCCGCCCAACTCGCGCGCCTCCCCCCGCCCAACTCGCGCGCCTCCCCCCGCCCAACTCGTGCCGAAGCCTAGAGCGGAGATAGTGCGCATGCGCCGTGTGCTCCGGTAAACAGCGATACACAAACACGGGAATAAACCTTTTATCCGTCCTGACGGTGTGTCGTGCTGAGTCCTACGTCCTGGATCTGACCTGGAGTTTGACGTGCTCCAGTACCTCGACGACGGACGCTGCCGCTTGGTAAATAACAAGCTAACTCTTCGATCTGTCGATCCATCGTGTAATTACTGTGTAGCATTAGCATTAGCTGTATTTATTCTGCGGCTGCGCGCTTCCCGGAGGCACGGCTTAAACACCGCGTCATCCATGGGAAGCCGTCATCCATGGATGAGCCCCCGTCTGCCTGCTCAGCCGAGGGGACAAAGACAGTTCTCTAGCGAAAACATGCGGGAATCAATCAAAAAACCACTTTGGGCACACATACGAGGCCCAAATAGCACTGTAGGAAGGTTAAAACCTCTGAAAAGTCGATTTTGCATGTTATGGGACCTTTAACCTAACAAAGACCGGCCATTGTGACTTTCAGGTGACACTAGGCAGGGCAAACTATTAACCTGACAAAAACAGGCCATTATCAGGGTCAGGTGACACTAGGCAGGGCAAACAGTTAACCAAACAAAAAAGGCTATCAGTGACTCCTCCCTGTAGGCAGGGCTCTCACTATTTAGAGTAGTGTATAAACCAGAGTTCTCAGATCAGCTCTCTGATTGACAATGACTTTTGGATAGAAGTCGAAACCTCTCGATCTTCAAACAGCGTCCGGATGACAACCCCTGGAACTTTTTCTACGATGGAAAACGCCTGGACGAATGAGGGATTATATCGACAAAGATGAGAAGGGCATTTTCTTTATTTATTTTGTCCCAAAAGACATACTGTAAACTTCAGTAGGCTATATTTTATATACCTTGAAAGTTCAGATGAAGCTATCAGCAGCAAGATAACATCACATCACATCACATAAAGCCATTATCAACTGGGGAGCTCAGGGACAGGACGCTCAGCACAAACACTAAGACAATGACGATCGGATAACCCTTGAATTCCAGGAAACACAGACAATTTCAAAAACTGCCTGTGCATGTGGTCCAAAATAATAAAGTAGATGTGACTTAAAGTCCCAATATGTATTTTTACCTCAAAAAAACAAAAACAAAAAAAAGTTTATATTTTAGCACTTAAAAACCTAGAAAAAATGTTGCTCCTTAAACTATAATATTCCACAGTAGGACATGAAACATATCTGTCTCCATGGAGAATGTTTCAAAGTATGGTTTTAACTTTCTATTTTCATGGAACCACTGTTGATTTAAATGATCAGGTTGATATGGATTTCAATGGTTTTATCACCCCTATGATTTGTGCTCTAACTTCAGAATCCTTCAGTGGTGGAAGAAGTACTCTTTTTTTTTTTTTTACTTAAGTACAGGAGCAAAAATAAAGTACTAAATGTATCGGTAGCACATACAAAAATCTACTTACGTTTTGAAGTAACCGTTTAAAAATATTCCTTTAAGAGTAAAACGTAAACCACCACCTCCTGTGCTAATTGTTGTGTTTACTGGAACAATATCTACATCATGAAATATTGCTCATCTCAGCACTGCACACCAATGGTATCCAAAACAGGCTATTTTACAATCATTTATATAGTACATGCTTTATGTATTCCTTTTTTAAACCTACCTTGGCTGCCTCCTAGTGTTGCCAATCTGAAGGCCTCCTCAAATGACAGAGGCTCCAGGTCTGGATCTTGCATGGCCAAGACTTTGGATGAGTCTTGTGCTCTCCTTAAAGAATCCAGTAAAGAGGCAGAATATCCACCTGCCACATCTAAACAGCGACAACATTTATGGAGATGAATGTTGTATAGTATTTATGTATGTTAAAGAGAAAATGTTGTTCCCAGCAGCTATGCCAGCAAACTCCTCTGTGCCTTAATAATAATTAGAAAAAAATGAAATGCTCTAACCTGTTCCGAGCCCCAGCTTCACATTGTGCTTCAGGACATTACGTACATTCAGTATACCACTACACAACCTATGCAATAGAACAAATACAGCAGTCATAGACACATTATGTATCATGAAAGTCCCTAATTTTATAATAAAAAAATGTGTCTATTTAAAGAAATTTTAAAAACTCACGAGATGTTGGAGTTTGGACAATGAGACAGAGATGCTCCTGTTTCTCTAAATAAAGTTAATTCATCATCACTTAGGTAACAGCCGTGAGCCATTATAGTCTGTTAATTGTACAAAGGTAAATCATAATATAATAATGACGTCATTACATAATTTATTACATGAGTCAACGTGTGTGCAGTGAAACTAACCTTGTCAGTGAGCAAGTTATATTTGCGGTAAACATCGGTGTAGGATTCAGACTCAGGAAAAAGTTCCTTTACCAGCTTGACTTCTTCTGGGTTTTCACTAATGTGACTCTGAAGAAAAAAATAATACACATTACATTTCACAGCTAATATACACAATAATAATCAGATCAATTAATGACAATAACTATTTACCAAAGATGTACTTTGATCAAATCATCTCCCTCAAACATTTCTAGCTGGCCTTAGCTTTATGAATCCTAGAAGTGAAGTGGCTCTAAGTGCACATGAAGAGGTCATAACATGCACTGGTACTATATACATGGAATAACAGATGTATTTTTTTTCTAATAGCTGAACTATTGAGATACCTGATAAAGGTTTAGCTCAGCTTATGTGTTTGTTTTGTTTAAATAACATCCTGCTAGCTAACCATTTATTTAGAATGGAGCCTGCAGCTACAATACCAGCTGTCTGTGACAACAAGTCCCAGGAGGTTCAGCCAGGTTTGGTTGCTAAAGAAAAGTCACCTGAATGTGCAGATTGTTATTTTTAGCAATTGCTCCCAGCTGTCCAAGTAAGGCTCCTGTACAGGATGGAGCGAAACGTGGAGTAACGACTGGCTTCACTAGAGGGTACTGAAAAACACCAAAATTCAATTTAAAGGAAAATTTAACTGTTTAATGTTTATATTATGTCATATTGATTTTACCTTTCTGTTCAAGAGTTCAGCAATAAACCTATACAGCAGACAAACAATCCATATTTAGTTCTTTGCAAATAATCTGAATGGACACAATGACTGCACTGACTAACCGACAGGTTTCCTCCTGAGACTCCTGAAGTGTTTCTTTGTAGTGTTTGACAGAATTGTTTCTGTCCATGCACACTTTACCAACCAAGGCTCGTTGACCATATTCATCTGCAATGAAGATGAGATCACCAGGCATTACCATCTTTTTTCTACTTACACAACAACATTATATGTTTGATTAATACAGGGGTTATATGGTTGTTATTATGTAAACCCTTGGAGCGTAAAAAACGTCGGTCTGAATAAAGTGTGCCTTAATCTTAACACTAGCTACAGCACTGAAATACGGATATATGACAGTGTGATAACAGAGTGTATGTATGAGGTAAACAAGACCCATGAAGCTCTGGGGACGAGATGCTCCCATATGTGCCAGTGAAACCCACACCCAAGTATACACAAGTCTTTTCTTCAAATCACTGAAATACTGAATGATGCAGGGCATAATATGACGCCTCGTTTGGGGGAACATTCAATTATGTTTTTTCCCTGGGGCTACATTATCTGGGCATGTGGCAGAGGAACAGGACCAGTGCAATCGTTGGTGTAACAAATGCTAAAACAGGCCAAGGGCCAGATGCAATTTAGATTTTTAAATTGCAAACATGCCTACTTTTGAGAAAATGTGGCAAAAAAGATTACCCAGAAAACAAAAAATCTTCTAATATACTATGTTAATTTGATGACATTTAGAGGGGTATTTTGATATATTTTGAGGATATAATTTGGCCTAGGCTTTATACTCCCAGACACACAGTTTAACACCCAGGGTATACTCTGGTCTGAGCCAAATTCTGGGCAGGGGTTCATTTGACCTGCTACACTGGAAAACTACCCTGAGCCCCTGATTCATTGCACCAAAACTGCTCCAGTAACATTTACAAGTCAAACACTGGAATAATCTTTGACAACAGCACAAAGAGCAAAGATCAGCTTGTGTGAATGTGATAGAGACAAGCTGCACAAGTCAGGGATTTCGGGGTTGATCATTATACATAAACATACATGAACTATAAAGTTAACAAAAATACATTTTTGATTCAGAAATATTCAATAATAATTTGAAAAAAAAAGACTGTTCATCTCTTGTCACTCAATAATTGGTTATATATTGGACAGTGAAGTATAGCATAAACTGTGAAATATTTTGATTTCTTACTTGCAATGTCTCCCAAAAGGAGAGAGGCGTTGGTATGTATTGTGGCAAAGTAGCATGCAGTGGTTGTTCCATTTCTCAGAGTTCTTTTCTGTTAAGTAGAAGTGTCATATAACAAGTTTAAAGTGGCATTTAGACATTCCACTCTTCAATTTTGTAAAGCTGATAATTGCTCATTGTCAATTTTATAAAAGCACTTGCTTCACAGTGTGGGTTCTTTCACAAAGCATGTTAAAAGGGAGGGTATGTGGACTTTTTTTTCTTTTACAAATATAACCTATCTGTGTTCTCAAATATAAGGTAAACATGTTCAAATCAAGTATTTGTTTTTTCTTATAACAATGGTAACTCCAAAAACATTGTTAATGATGAAGTTGTTTATGTTGTAATTTGGCCTTTTGGTTCTATAGCCGGTTTGTTATCCAGTAAAAAGGCAGAATGAGCCGCCTCACATGAGTCTCTCATTTGAGTTGCCAGTTTTAATGCTGAAATCCAGTTGATTTGAACCTAAAAGTCCTCTCTCAGATCTAAATGATCACTACCTGAAGCCCAGCATCTGCAGCCAATCATGAATCAGTGCTGGTGCAACCTGTCCATGATGAGAATGAGAAACACTTGTATGTGTCCTCTATATGCAGATTAAAAGCACTGGCAACCCAAGTTCAGTCGTTTTTCTTTTAACAGTGAAAGCGCATGCCTTTATGTCTGTAGACGGTCATTAAAACATACCACTACTTGTTTATAGACCTTGCGAGCAAAGTCTAAGTCTTTGAACCGTGACTCCACAGGAAACGTGTATGTGTTCAGCCACTGCAGCAGAGGCAGGTCCAGAGCTGTGCCCGCATAGCTATACTGGGGGGCATGGATGTGAGTGTCCACCAGTCCTGGCATAAAGAACTCACTAGAGGAACAGGAATAAGGTTTAGTTGAACTGAAATAGTAAGAATAGATGATGTGCTACTAATTAAAATATCTCCTGTTTGAAGACCAAGACCCAGAAAAAAAATTTAAAAAAATGAATGAAAATAAAATGAAGTATTGCAGGGTACTACACAATAAAATAATTAAAGTCTATACGACGGGTTCTCATTTTTGTCTAATTATAACTCAGTTTGGATGGAGGGCACACATGGTAAACAGTTATCATAGTTTTCAGTCAAGATGCAGTTTGCGAGGAAATTTAGAAGAATAAATGTTGAAAGTGACAGGAGGTAGTGCTGAGTTCTAACATGGAATCCCTCCACCTATGTCAATGTAAACGTAACTGACACATTTTTGGACAGTTTAAACCATCATTAAACAAAATAAAGGTATTATTAAGTATTATTTATTGTCAATTCTTTTATTTAAAATCTTAAATATGATTATGTTAACTACGTTTTAGTAAAAAAGTGTCGTCTAATCTGTCATATAGATTGTAAGGCCTGTGCAACATAATGTACAGTGGCTACACGTTGTGTACACTCACATTAGAAAGATAGACAATAATAAAAACAATCCTACTGTTGGGAGAGTTGGATGACATCAGACGGTTTGAAGTCTGCAGCCAATTGGCCCAGGTCCTCACCTTTCACAATGAAAGCGATCTGACAAAGAAAAAAACTTTTTAAACGCATTTTTAAAATGGTACCCGTTTCATTCAGGACAAATGGTAAACTATAATAATAACAATATCATTGGAGAAATTTGTAACAAACCTTCCCGTCCGTGTCCACTCCTAAAAGAGCATCCTCAAAGATCTGGAGCGCGCACTGAGTGGTCGAGTGCACAAACGTACCCCTGAATACGTGCTTTATGCCCGGTTTGTAATTTGTGCCATTAGCCATCTCCTCTCCGTGTAAATATGTTGCCAGCGGTGACAATGTGAAGGCAGTGAGACCGCGCCAGCGTTTAGTTTGCGCAAGCTGTGGACAAGATGCTTATAAGAGAAGTCCACCTGACTGGGAGGACAATGCGCAGCCAATCAGAGCGCTCCGTAAGATGCGTGCACGTCAATGTGCGAGAGAAAAGTAGCATTTTTACAGTCTACACAGTTGAATTAAAACTGATAAATCTATTGCAGTGACACATAAGGGAACATAGTATATAGCAAAACCATCTGCTTCGGCTTAAACAAGGAATGCAGTGAAAACATAATTATGTGTTTCAACTACACTTTTTAGTCACAGAAGATTCACATGCGTCAACTTTTTATTGCGTGGAATGTATTAACAATAAAAAAGTCACTTATACGTAAATTCATACAAAAATATTTAATTAACACATTCTCATTATACAGGTAGTCTAGACACATGAGGCATGGCTGATAGCGTGATGCGGTCAGAGCTAGGATTGAACCACCGCCTACCTTCAGATTATTGGTTAGACAGTTTACCATTTAACAATTGCGATACTCGCCCCACCTTTATGGATACCAATAAAGTCAAAACAACTGTAATTACCTAATATGACATGAATACTGGCTCTTTACATGTATTTATTTGTTTTTGGACCTTGTATGTGAAATCTGCTCAATGTGAAAACATATCAATGAAGTAAAGAGTAGATTTATCTTTGCATGCAACAGTGTGAATAAACCTTCCCTTTTTGGTTAATCATCCTTGTTCCCCTTTTACAAACTTCCTCTCAGATTTTGGATGTGCTGTTAACATCCAATTGCCAGAAATAAGATGCAATTAATAAATGATAAATAATAAAGGTACATTTTAACTTCTTATGGAGGGTTTGTCAGACACTTGTATTGATGGACATGTTATTGCTTTGCCAGGAATGTTCCACAGTGTGATGATACAAACAGCGGTATTAAGTACATGCAAGATACATATGTTTAATACAGTAAACCTTTAAAAATGTAGATTGCTTGGAATATTTACATGGTCTGGTCATAGACTGTTACTTGTTGCTCAAATCAACTTGGATGCTAGAAAATCAAATGTATAATATGAACAGATGACTGAGGAAGCTGTGTGGAGGAGTCAAAGAATGTGTTGATAAGATAGTTCAATGTGAATTTAGCATGGCTATTAGACAATAAATGGTTACATAAGAATTGGCAGCAACAGCAGTAGTAGACTAAAATAACCAGTTTTAATAATGTCTGCATTAGTCATTGTGAACTGTGCTGATACTGCTCAACACGAGTTAATGGTGAATAATAGTCATGAGCATAAAATCTTGTGAGCAATCATCACAGACTAAACAAAAGGAAATCCCGTGAGTGCCAGGAGCTATTATTCATAAAAATGAAGTCAGTGCGGAACTGATGCACTCATATGATTGACACTGCGGAATTAGCAACATACACATAATCTGCAGTCTAAATTTAAGATGGAGAAAGTAAATAATAAACCATCATCTTTTAGATCAAATTCACTCAATGAAAATGTGACGGAAATTTTTAGATGATTTATCCAACAGAAATAATAATTTTAACACAACCGAATCATCATAGCAAGTCAGAATGATCCCTCCATTTCTAGTTTTAATACCGAGGGATCAAGATGTGTACGTGTATTCTGGATCCCAGGCAAATTAGATATTTGTGTCTATTGAGTCTGAAAAGAATTTATGGCAAAACAGTGATCTTGTTTTTAAACTTACAAAAACACTTTACATCCATTAGATATTAGATCGATTGACAAATGTGAATGTAATTAACTAATTTACCTTTTTGGACTGTCCTGAGCTACTTCTGCACTAAAACAATAACACAAAACCATCTCTATTACCAAATTTAAAGAACCAGACATTGGCACAAACATTAGGTGGCTTGTTATATACCATATTTTTAACTAAATGGTCTGTTTTGCGTGTTTTTGTAGCAGGTGGTGTGCCGTGGTAGCTTTTAAACCCAACAAGTGTGCCACAACCCGTAAAAGGTTGAAAAATACTGCCATAACTGACCAAGCAAATTGGGTGAGGATTTCTGATTGACTAAGGCTCCATCTAGAGGACAAATGTGTATTAAGGTTAAGATATATTTTATTGTCCCCTTCACTTGTCCCATCCTTCCATTCCTTTGGGGCAACCTGTCAAGAGCACTGGGGACTCATTCCCTGATGTTGAGTCAGGTTTGGGCAGGCTCAGCAAGGATTTTACCAATCGTGCATGTTCTTGGGTTGAAGTTTAGTCTTTTATAGTAAGTTTGGAAACATTGGGAAGGACAGTTTTGTCATTCGTTTTCTTTAAATCTGAATCACTATCAAAGTCTTCCGCACTGCAATCATCATCTCCAAAGTCAAAGTCATCATCTTCTTCCTCCTCCTCCTCACTGTTCTTCTGCCGTCCTCCCTTTTTCTTTTGACAATCAACTTCCTCCTCTTCTTTGTTGTCCAGATGGGAATTTACTCTGCATTATCAAAAAGTTGAATTAGTTGTTTTTTTTTTAGGAAAGAAACACCCAACAATATAGTGAAAATTAAGGGGTAAATTTATATTGCATTCTTTAATATAAACTGGAAAGTTATTTGCATTAATACAAATCAATACAATTTCAATCAACTTAATAACTTAACTGTTACTAAATCTAATCTTATCTCTAACCTTACCCTGATTGCAAAATAATAATTTGCTAAAATAAATGCATTAAAAAGGAACTGTGATTAAAAATCTTGCATATGGTTCCTTTAAGCTCTTCCCCTGATACGGAATGCTGGCTTACCACCATGGCCCACAGGTACACGTACCACAGTTAGTGATGGGCAAAACTAAGCAATACCTCAAGCCTGGTTCAAGCTAAAGTGAACACCTCAAATGAAGCCTCAAAATGAACTGTGTTTCAGTAACAAGGAAGACACGTGACTTCTGTTTGTGTGAAATCAAGAAATACTTGAGAGCAAATGCTTGTTATAATTGACAAAGGTTCATGCACAGAAGGAAAGCTTCAAATTTAACTTTATGTTCTTTGTTATACTTTAAAATCCCCAGTAGATGGCAGTATTTTGAGACTTCATTTTGGTGGAGTCTGGTGCTGTGACTGACTATGAGGTCTCTTAAAGGCTTGATTTTTCCCCATCACAGTTTGAAAGCCACTGCCCTAGCCTAGAAACAATGCTCATTATCATTAGTGGAATACTTACGGAATTACAATTTCCTCTTTCTTGCCACATTTGCAGCAGATCTCTAGTTGAAGGGAGCAGGGCTTGCAGATTACGTGATATGCGTCCTTTATATTTTTCTGAGAACACTTCACACTATTAACAATGAAAACGTAAGTTTATGCTATTTCCATGCAGCTGTCAAACAACAGTAAGCGGTTATTTCACCTACCATTTGCGAAGCTGTGTTAGAGGTTTGTATTTATTGTATTTGACCTTCCATTCAAGAACGCCTTTACAATGCTGGCAAAGCCCGTCGTGAATCTTTGACTTCGCCTTCTGTAAACGAAAAACATATTTAAAAAAAAAAAAAGTGGAAGACACAGGCTAACTGTGCTAGCATGTGTCTCAAGAGAAGAACTTGAATACCTTCACTTGCACTGTAGCCCCATACTTGTCATTTTTGAAGGCAGTGGCATTTTGATGTTTTTGACCACGCGAACGAGAAATATTACCTTTTTGAGAACTCATAGCTCATACAACACTTAAAATCTACCAATAGTCGGTACATGTGTTGCTATGGTGCGTGCGAACTGCAACCCGGAAGTACTTCATACTATTTGGAAACGTCAACATGAACGTCATATGTAAACATAAAAAATGTAAGCTTTTCTACAATCAAAATTTGTAAACGGTCTACTTAAACAAATTGAACATTACAAATTAATTGTATTTTTTTCTTATCTTCTTTTTTCGGAACATCACAGAGGGGCGCAGTCAAGAGAACGCGCCTCAAAAACTAGTTTCCTGTTGGTCCACAGCGCTGTCAATCATCTCATTCCGTCCCACCTCAGCCAAGATAACGAGCTGCCTGTGTGTTGTGTGTAATTTTTTGTGCCGAAACGTGAAGGGAGACGTTTTGACTCAGCCTATGTTGCTTTTATTTGAGTTTACATTTGGCGTTGGAGGAATAGATTTTAGTTATTATTCATGACCGTGTGTTCAGTGGAAGAGGACAATAAACGACACCGCTGCAGTGCCTGGACTGAGGGAATCACTGTTACGGACAAATTCAACAAGGGACACTGGATAATCTGGCCGAGGATAACCTTGTCAACCTCCTTGCGTTGTGGAAAAGATAAGTTTAGTTGATCGAAGATAGCTCGACCGCACATTACAGCGACATCCGGGTGGTCACGAAGGAAATCAGAAGGAGAGCGGTTCATCAGCGATCCTCCTGGTAATGACTTCTATTTGATTCTTGTTAAACTCGAGTAGATGCTGTAGATGGTTTGCCTTTGTCTGGCAAATATAACCAGCTTCTATACTTGGTCAGATTAAGCTATAGTTTAGCCCATATATAACCACAGTGTTTGTTCTTTTTTGTGCTAAGCCTTATTATTTAAAAACAAAGTAGACTGTCCACATGAGTTTGTTATGGCAGTCATTGAATCTGTGGTGTAGCCATAAAATTCACAATCACACCATTGATTAGTGTCACAATTTCCTGGTACAAAAGGATAAATCAATGAAACATTGTTACACAAATTTCTTTTTTGCAATTTAAATGGAAAGTGATTTTCATTTGCTAACTTTTTCATTTTGACACCACATATGTATATTTAAAATTTAGAATCATCCCATTTATATGTGTCTTGCTTACAGTTAAAAAATCATACTTTGTTTCTTTCTCAGTTCTTTAGGATGAACCATTTATCTATCAGTGAGCTATGTTGCCTCTTCTGCTGTCCACCGTGTCCCAGCAAGATTGCCTCAAAGCTGGCCTTCCTGCCCCCTGAGCCCACCTACAGCCTTATGTGTGATGACAGTGGCAGCCGGTGGACACTGCACCTCTCTGATCGCGCAGACTGGCAGTACTCAGCCCGGGAAAAAGATGCCATCGAGTGCTTCATGACCCGAACCTCAAGGGGGAATCGAATTGCGTGTATGTTTGTGCGGTGCTCGCCCAGTGCACGTTACACACTACTGTTTTCTCATGGTAATGCTGTGGACCTGGGCCAAATGAGCAGCTTCTACATTGGCTTGGGGTCTCGCATCAACTGCAACGTCTTCTCCTACGACTACTCGGGTTACGGAGCCAGTTCTGGGAAACCCTCAGAGAAAAACCTATACGCTGATGTAGATGCCGCCTGGCAGGCACTAAGGTCGCGGTGAGTGTAATTGTATTTGTCCACCTTTGGCAGATTTTCTCATCTGTGGGATGCAGCCAGATATTTAGATGACCCATTTTTAAATCTACTTTATGATCCAGCAAGTTAGAAACAAACATAAAAATAAAAGATTAAACTATTTAAAACTAGTCCTTCACGGTCTTCTTCTCTACTTGGGAGAATGCCTGTCTTGTGCTGTGTGACCTACAAATTAAGCTGTCAGCTGTGTAATCACATGAAATGCTGCTCCCAGTTCACATCATTTTCTGGCGCTTTTGAGCTGCTTGTGAGAGATTATACCATAGTTCAATAGAGCATCAGTTTTATAAGGGTTTACTGTCAGTTCCATGGATGACAAGATAGAAAACGACACAGTTTTGAGTAAGATAAGAATATTTTCTACAGCTATCTATGTTTCTGCGTGAGTGGGTCTTCCTTTTCATCCCTACAAAATGTGAAGAGTCAAAAATTCATATATTACATATTTTTTGTATAATTTATTTAATTTCTTCGTGTTTCAAAGCAAAAGGATATAAAGATTCTGGTCACAATCACATTTGGCTGCTGCTGCACAAAACAAATTCAAAAGAAATCAGGGAAAGCACTGTGTGTCCACACAGTTCACACAAGTTTGAGGTTTACCTCCACTTGTGTTAATATAAAGTTGGGTTCAAATAAAGGAGTTGGCAGGTTAAACAGGAAACTCTTAATAAAATGTATGTATTAATAAAACTATCCTTTTTACATATACTTTGCTAAACTAAAAGTGCTTAAGAGGAGCAGAGCATTTTCTGCCCTTTAGAAAAACCTAAAATAAGAATGCAACATTTACATCTACAAAAACATGCATGCGACAAACATACAAAACCTCAATCTAAAGCTCATTGTCATCGACTCGAGTGATGTTCAGTGAATGGCCTGTTTGCTTCATCGTTTCAGGCATTGTCACAAGACCTATTAAAGAAAGGGTGCTCTTCAGGATCACACGAAACACTTCAAGCTACCAGGAAATGACTTGATAGTCAAGAAAAGCCACTTTTGTAGATACTGTGTGTACTATATAGTCTCATGATTTATGATCTTTCAACAAAGTGAGCCTCTTTTTTTTTTTGCAGTTCTGTGATGGTACTTACATACTTGCATATTACAGCGTTTTCTGAAGTAGACAGTGACAGCCCTAATAATAAGCTATGAAATTATGTTTGACTTTGTAACTTGTCAGACGGTATTGACAAGTTATTGTAGCAATAAACAAGCAGCGTTGCATAACTTGTGGCAGCTTTGTTTTTTTTTATCTCATTTTTGTTTAGAATCAGCTACAGCCATGTAGTCTATGACCACAGCTGAGCAGATCCGGATGAGGCACTCCCTTTACCTGCACTGGCAGGGAGTGTTTTATGCAGGTGATTCACCTGTCATGACTCAGCGGGCTAAACCAACACAATGATAAAAGCTGGGACATACCGCTGCCTGTCATTGTAGATATAACCTGTTGCAGTGTAAACGGTAATATTAATTGTCCTTCCTTGGAACATGTGATTTGGGCTCTTTATTCCGCAGCCGTCACTAGCCTCACCTCTAGTAATGTCTTTTCAGCAATCAGTGCTGGATGCCCTATATGTAATTGTAGCCTAGCAACTGATTTCCAATACGTTTACCACAATGACCTACAATAATGGTAATCAGAAAAAAAACATGAAAGTGATTACTCCCTGGTCAAAACTATAGATCCAAATTTGAATGCCAATCTTCTTTATTTTGAATTTTCTTCTAGTATTTTTGAAGAGGCCTGAATTCCTCTTTGCTTAAACAAACCTACTGCATGCTCTTGTCAAATTGGAAAATAATTTCAGCTGAGCTCAAGAAGACTGGAGACATAGATCTAACTGTTTAAGTTGGTGTTGTGTGCTACTTCACATACTGTACCTTTCTGTCAAACGATCTGTCACATTATGTAAATGAACTTATACTATTTTTCTTCTAAAATGTGGTTTGTTCAAGTGATACTAAAATGAGTTGAAATACAACAATAAGGCAGGAGGTAGTGGTTGAGATCCCCCGCTGTACTGCAGATGGTGCAGTCATCCGTTGAAATACCTGTGCAGTATGTTCAGGATAGCCTATAATATCTTAGGACTGGAAAACTGTATGTTGGTCTAGAGTTAGAGGTGGGCACTGAAGAGGCGGTAGTGGGAGCCGGAACAAGGGAGGGAAAGAGGATGTGATGCATAATACATTGGATTTGTGTCAGGAGGCTAAATTGATGAACATTTGGGGGAGGGTTGTAACCATGGAGCATCTCTGGGCCATGGCTTGGTGGGTCTATTCAGGCTGAAATGCAATGGAGGAAATTGTAGCGTAGTGATGCTGTTGGTGTGGGGGGTTGGTTAGAGCCTGCCATCGGTTGAATGTGATGGTGTCTACTACATCATTACAATAATGCAAGATGTTATTTGAATAGAAGAATCTACCTATTAGCAAAATCATATGAATCGTGTTATGTGTGTACAAAATCTTGAAAAATTATGTAAGCATCGGCTCTTAAACGCCATTAGGCTTGCCTCTTACCAGAAGCTGTTGTGAAATGCTGTAATAGTCTGGGATCGAATACCTGTCCTGCTATTGGCTAGCTAATGGCATGACAGGAAGTAGAAAAACCAGATTGGTGAGACGATGACGAAGATGATGATTAGGTTTTTCCTGATTACATTCAAGTGTTTTAATATGGTTTTATAGCCAACAATTATGGAACAGCAGGCAAAACATAAGCACTTCCTTATGCCACGTCACAGTGTTATTATCACCACTATTTATACTTTGTAAATGTCAGCTGGTGAGAACTCTTTATGTAGTGGAGTTAAATAAGTAAATGTAGTAGTACCTGCCTGGTGTACATGTGTAGTTGCAGTAATTGTCACAACTGTGGTGGTCTGTAATCAAGTTTATTTTGGGCTGTAGTCACAGATCCTTTAATAGCAGGGCTTAAAATGTGCAAAAGACTATGGCTATGGCTCTGCAATCTCACTGCACAGTGCTACACAGAGCTATGTAGTGTTATTTGACTTCGTTTCTGTCGGTCAGCTGATGGATTTCCAGAGTGGGTCACATTCCCCATAATCAGCTGCGGAATGTTGTCTCTTCCCTTTTTTTCTTCAGCAAAGTTTCTTTAATCTAACTTCAAACCAGCCTACTATCACTTTGTTCTACTTTCGTTTCCCCTCTATCGTCATGAGACTCCAGACCACTGTTTTTTCATATTGCTTTGAATAGCAGCAACTCCGGTGCATATTTAGTGTGAGAGACTGTGGGGTTGGTTCAATAAAGATTTTAGCTGATAACAGTGGTGGAAGAAGTACTCTACTTGATTACTTAAGTAAACATACAGATACAGAAGTAAAAGTAAGTTAGTAATTTAATGTATCACGCATCAAGCATCAAAAATCTACTTTTGTAAAAAGTACCTGTTTAAAAAATGACTTTAGGTAAATAAGTATTCCGCACAGATTTTGTGAAATACTACGCTGTGAAAGTGTTAAATGTGGTGATTTTTTGAGCTGATCTTTGGTCAACAACAGCAGTTTCAATGACTTGTCTGCGTATATATTTTTGTTTGCTCAAAGCTAGGACATAAATTCTAAATATTTTCGCAGGATGTTACCATGAACTTGCTAAAATGTCCTCTCAAACTATGTGTAAATTATTTTCCTTTTTTCAGTCCTTTTCAAAAATGTAGTAGAGTAGAAAATACAGATACCTAAAAACGGTAAGAAGGCTTTCTTGTACTGTACTTTTCAAAATCTAACATGATATAAAATATATTTGTTGACTTCTTCGTCAGCCAGTCTGAGCAGAAAAAAGACATTAATCCAACTTCTTTATCTTATGCAATGTTATGATTAGGTTGCAGCTTTACTTGTAGTTACTGGTCAAGCCTGTTTGTCTGTTTTGATGTGGAAAAAGTTTGCACTTTTTGCAGAATGTTTTTCCTCACACCAAACCGATAACGTTAGCATAATAAATATCTCTCATTATTACCACTACTACTACCAGACTGTTTAAACTTCAGTTACTTTTTGGCATTTTCAGTTGAGCATGATATAAGCTAGTTTTGCGGTATATTTATGTCAAACTTTAACGTAATCTTTTGTGCCTGTGTTACAGGTATGGCATTCGACCTGAGAACGTGATTGTGTACGGCCAGAGCATTGGCACTGTACCGTCGGTTGACCTGGCCTCTCGCTATGAAAGTGCTGCGGTCATCCTCCACTCCCCTCTGACATCAGGAATGAGAGTGGCCTTCCCTGACACTAAGAAGACGTACTGCTTCGACGCCTTTCCCAAGTGAGTGAACACAACATACAGATGGCACGTGTGAAAGCCAGTCTAAAAGTGTTACATACTGATCATCGCACTAATCCCTTCACTCTACACTCATCCACACAGACAAAATTGTTATTGCCTCCGTGAGCTACATGTAGTGTTTTGCTATCAATTTGGTATGTAAATTGTATAGAAGTCATGCACTGACAATCTTTTATTCCGACTGAGTGGCCCGAGTAGCAGAATTATGGGAAGCACAACTGACATGTGTTTCTATGCTGCTTTTGGCAGTTGAACCTTTTTTGCTGTCAGCGTTCTGACACAACAATTCATTTCCTCAACGCACAAAACAGTCAAAACAACTTTATTAAGGAGAGAAAGTCTGTATCAGTGATAGATGTTGGGTAAAACTTAATTTTAAGCAGAGTTGTAGACTTTTAAAGACTATTGCATCTTTTTCACATTTTAGTGTTTTGTTTTGAGCTGCTACAGCAGAAAATGTCAATACTCACCATTGACTCACTCACTGCTAAAATTCAGAATGTTATTGTCATGTTATCTGTATAACCTCTATGGGGTTGTTAAGCCATTACCTCCAGGTCCAGCCCTGTTAATTATAATGGCAGTTTGGTGATTTTAAATTGTTCCAGTGTTTTGACCAAAGCTGTTTTAAAACTTAAAACTGCACAAAAACAGTGAGTGAATTCATTTTTAGACATGAGTTAGCAAATATTTTTTACAATAAAATCTGAGCCTAAAAATGCTAATAATTGTTACACCCACGGGTTAGTGTGAAACAGTTTCCATTTCCTGTCTTTCCTATGCCTTTAATTCATCAGAAGGCTGTTTGTTTCAGTGGAACTGTGAACATTTGGACCCCTGATGTCACACTGAACAATACCATAAAAATGGGCTTGGTTTTTTCAGCCTCTACTCACTTGCTCCCTCTGGTGGTCAGAATAGCCTCTCCGCTCTTATCCACAATTTAAAGCATTTCCTGACAATGTAATTGACTGACTACTTTTTTCCTTTCTCTCCAAAGCATTGATAAGATTTCAAAGGTCACGTCACCAGTCCTGGTGATCCATGGCACAGAGGATGAGATCATAGACTTCTCCCACGGGCTGGCCTTGTACGAGCGCTGTCAGCGTCCTGTGGAGCCCCTATGGGTGGAGGGGGCGGGACACAACGATGTGGAGCTCTATGGACAGTATCTGGAGAGACTTAAACAGTTTGTTTCACATGAACTTGTCAACTTGTAAATTCCCTCAATGAATTGAAGATGGAGAAGCTATGGCTTTTTGAAGAACTTGAAGGACTTTAACGCAAGTAATTTTGTTGGACAGTTTGTCAAAGTAGTTGTGAGTTTTTGGTGATATATCATATCAGCGACCTCTTTTTATGCTCCGGTTCACCTCAATATGTTGTTCATTCCATCTCTGGCAGTTGTAAGCTGTGAAACCTGCACAAATAAGTTGTGTTCACTTGACATTCTTGAATGCCTATTTAAGATTGAGCTGGAGGTCAGAATATTCTATGATGGAATGTGCTGTTTAGCTTTCAGTTTGCAGATTAGTTAACCTGGTTTATGGTTAATATATCTGTAATTACTGGGACTATCCACATGAAACACAAATTGGCACAAAGATAATGGTCTTACCCACCAATATAAATTTAAAAAGGGAAATTATTTTCTCTCAATAGTTTCAGAAAGTGTACTAATTCTATCCAATCATAAAGTCATGATTGTTGTCAGTTGAAAGGACTTTAAGCCATAAGATTAATATTGGAGGTTTGTGAAGCTAACCACTATAAATTAATGATAAGGTTCAACATTTGTGGATCATACATTTGGATTTTTCTTGCAAAAATGATGAATCTCTAATAGTTATAAAGGCCCCTGCCCTCCATCTGAAATTATGACACTTGAAGAACGTGAACACAACCTATTTAGTTCCTGTTTTTTAGTTCCTGTTTTAATTGCACATGTTTAAATGCTGTGTAATTATTATGATTAGGTTGGTGAAAGATTATAAAGCTAACCTTAAAATCATTTAGTTGTTGTTGAAAAGAGTGAGTGAGTACATTTTGCCTGCCTTTTAAGAAAGATCTGGTCCATGTCTCTGGTCAAGGTCTCGTACCAGAGAGTTCAAAGTTTTAAAATGGCCTTGGTGGTTTTGCAAATGTGAACTAGACAGTTTCTGACTTTTCTGTCAGTTTTGGTCATGCACACTGTACTTTTACCCCAATTATTATACTAGACACATAAGCTTTTACTTTTATTTGCACATACCAGCTGTTAAAACAAAAAAAAATTCTTTACTATGCCAGTGATGCCAAACGTTTGAGGCCATTACATGCGAGTGATTTATGTCATACAGCGTGATTCAACAAATGCAATGCAAGTTATCTTCAGTTCATTGACTGAGCTGTGAGTTATTTACATGAGTACATTTGTCAATAATATATGGTAAAATGTCAAGTCAAACAACTGTTACCGGAGAAAGATTTGTGAATAAATGGGTTACCTCACATTGAAAGTATTGCCTTGATAAAGTACCAGATAAAGCCCTGAGCCTGAAACATAAACATAGACATTTACTACTGTCATACAACTACTGTCATTGCCATTTGGGACTGAAGTTCAAAATGATTCAGTGAATAGTTTGAGCTGAAATGTTCATTGTTTATATGCTGTGTGTGCGCAAAGATAATTAGTCCACAGATAAGTGCCACTGCAACGCCTCAATCCAGGACATGGTATGTTTATGTGTTATCTCCATGTATGTTATGTGTGTTCTTTTTGACTGTTCTCTCTGGAACTGTCTCTCAAAGCCGATCGAGGAATTGGCGAGCTGCATTTAGTGCTTTGGCATGTTGACAATGGGCTTGATTACCTTTTAACACAATCTATGAGGATGTCCACAGTAGGCTTCATTGAGACCTCATCATACTTGAGCTCGTTTACAGGTTAAATTGTGTTTATAACAATAATCACTGTAGTCAATTGGTGCTATTGTACACCTTGAAGTCTGATTTCTTACAGGTTTCTCATGTCCCAATTGCGTCCCAATGTTTGTTTTTACAACTTTTTTTTCACTTGACTACTTGTAGATCAGGGCAAGCCACTATTTAGGCTTTTCACTTGTGTCCTCTTTGATTTAATTGTATGTATATCCTATTTAAATTATATAAAAAGATCTACATCATAACAATATTTACTAATCTGTTGGTACTTTTAACATGAATAAAGGAAAATAAAATATCAAAACATCTTTATCTTTGTAACGGCTCATTATCCCTTCTTTGTCTTTTATATTTCTCTTTGTAGATTATTAAACTCGATAGGAATGTCATTGATTGAAATTATGCTTTGATTTGGATCTTTGTATTTAATCGAGTATAGATTGTCTTTGAACCTAAACTAACATTGTAGATTAATTATCTTGCATTCTGCTAATTTAAATTATTTACTGGAACTTAAACGTAAAATCTAAATTAAAAGACAAGCCTGTTTTGTATTTGTTCTCCCAATTCTTACCAACAGGGAGCAGTGTAGTTCAAGCTTTAGTTTGATCCCTCCTTTCTATCCATGCTTCTGATGGTGCAGTCATGTTGCCTCCAAACTTACAATATCCAATCAATCACAAAGGTTACTGATACTGTTAACCATTGATCAATAACTGGAAACTGTGTGTAAAAAATAATACCACAAATAACACAAAGTAAGGGGATTTATGGGATTTTATTGTCGTCTTTTTAGATTTTTATTGAAATAATACACACACATAGTAAATACAGCACGGACCTATGGCGTGGTAACATTGAGGAAATGGAGCAAGAATTCAATAATTGCTCTGTATTTTTGGCATATTTATTATTTGAGACATTGTTTAAGGTTTAAACGTATCTTGATTTTTTTTAATCGGCACTTTGAACTGTTTAATAGACGTCTTTAAATGTTTGAAGTGACTTTTCCTCGTGACATTGAACGCCGCTCTGAAGCCTCCCCCCTCTTCCCTCTGGTTCCTCCTCGCCGTGACTGAACGACAGCTTTCACGGCGAAAAACACCATGTGATGAAGAAAAACTGAACACAAGAGATCCCGAGAGCTTTAGTGTAAGGGTAAACACTCGGTTTGTTTCACCACAACTGCGGGGATCAGCGGGGATTGACGGAAAGTGAATGGAAATACTAAGGAAAAGGAGCAGCACAGTGTGACCAGCGGTACGTTCACGGGTCGTGTGCATTTTACGTGTGGGTGATGAGTTTGCATATCTGACTCAAGAAAAGTATGGATTTTGGATGTGCAGCAGGACAAGGTACATGTAATTATATCAAGGATCCCTCCTTGATCACGATCATCAAATACTAGTTCTAAAAGATTTGCGAGTTGTAATTTCACAAGTCAAGGTATAGATCATTTTTGTACCTGAAGGGAAATCTGCATAAATGATTCTGCCACTTTGACATTAGTCTCTATAAGAGATTAGTTTACTAGAATTAAGTTGACCTGGTATTATATTGATTTCACTGTTTCCCTCAGGGTTCTACGAGAACTTGGTGGCACAGGCGATCCTTTTTGAGTCATTGAATATCGATTTTTGGAGAAAACTTATTGCCTCTACTAATCAACAAAGATTGATTTTAAAGATATAAAGTTGTTTTTATATATCTATGTTAACACAACAAGCAAAAGGCATATTTTGTAATTGAAAAATGTCGCAGAGCTTGTTTTAGGATGAGGGAAACATTTCGACTGAGCGGGTTCACCATTATCATCAATGATCAATGGGAACCACTGGATTTCCTGACAGGTCTCAGAAGTATTTAGTCTTAAAGCTGGTAACTGTGTAAATGATGAATTACTCGTCACACACGCACACACACGCACACATATCTATATATATATATATATATATGTATATATAAAATATGATGTCAATTTCCTGTATTGATAGAAAAGGAAGTACTGTGTGTGAAAATAGTATTTCCAATGTATTGCGTTGTGAAATATCCTGCCTGGCCCTTTTAAGCTGATTGACTCACTTAAGGTTTGTTTCTGTGTCTGTGCCAATATCGTTTAAATGGATGGTTTTATAGTTGAGGAAAGTCAGACTTTTGTGTTTGCCCACATCTGTTTGATATTCAGTAGCTCAATATTTAGGAAAGTTGACACGCTTGCCTATGAGGTCCAGAGCAGCCCAATGATTATGGCCATTTCCAGATGTTAAATAGCCCCTTAGGTGTGTAGGTCGAGTGCACTTCAACCTTCACATGACAGGCAGTAGCAGGAGAGCACGAGCCCCTTTTATGGCCAAGAATGTGGATCTAGCCAAGGTGGTAGGATTAGGACAGGAAAACTGGTCAAATGTGTCAAGCTAAACCTTTGGATGACAACATTCTTTACATTACATTAACAAGAAATGTTTACAATTTGGACCTCATGGTTGACATAAGTGAGTCTTTGTGACACAGTCATTATTGCATCAAATGCTTTGTGCTCTAGGCTGAAGTAATGTCCTACTGTCCTGATATGACAATGGTCATTTGTGAGATAGTGGCATTGTCTGAAATCAAGAATGTGATTGCATTTTCACAAAAACACTCAACATGAAAAAAAAAGTAATACTTTGGTTAGGTGACACTTTATGTTTTTTAATTTAATCTAAAACATAAACATTACACAGACAGCTGGCACATGCTGTTCTGATTTAAAAGTGTTTTCAAAGCCCTTTTTGTACTGTGTCATTTCCTTCAAGCAGGTGTTCCCTAACATGACCTATTCCTGTGTCCACTGCTAGAGTTGACTATTTTACATTCCTCACTGGTGAAAATATCAAACCCTGGCACTCTTCTTCTATTACCTCCCTGTTGTAATTGATGCCACCTGTTTTAGTTTTGTTTACATAGTTTGAAGTACCAAATGACTGAACTCAACTAGGTTTCTATGAACAAAAGTAGCCAGCCGCCACTGTCACTGTATCCAATTGAAAACTGCCCAAGGGTAAGTGGCTTGTTTAGGAGGAAGTAGATTAATAGTATTTTTAACAACTCCCAAGATTGTTAACTGGAGGTACAGACGTGAGACAGTTCAAGAGTATTTTTGTGTTTCCCAGAGTCAGCCCTTTTTTCCTCTTTTGCCTCCCACTGCTTCACTCTCTTTAACAGGCTCCTTTAGTGTCTTCTTCTTCCTGTTTTAAACTTTCTTTAAAACTCTCTCACTCTTTATAGGTGGCAGACACATAGACAATGCCGACGAGCGATGGCCAAGGCAAATATCCAGTTTTTGTGGCCCCGCCCCCTGGCACCCACTCAAGATCGCCTGGTTACGTGCCTGGACGGGTGGCACCGGTCCGCTCACCACCGCCGGCTAAGGCTCCACCACCTCCACCAATAAAACCTCATGGCCCACCCCCACAAAGACCTGTCCCTTTCAGCCGGACAGAGGACAAACATCGTGTGGAGCGTGCCCAGAGTCTGCAGAGAAGAAAGAACACGCTCATTTGTTTTGGGGCCTCCATGGGCACTTTCCTCCTGTCACTTATTCTCTTCTTTAGCCTCTCAAAGCATGATGTTTTGGATGGTGAGTATTGGAATGTATCAAATAATCATCATGACTAATATGCACAGCTATAGTTGAGAACAGGTGTGGTATCAATGGGTGTAAAATATGAGAAATTATGAAAAGCTTCTCACAAGCATAGAATTTTTTTTTTTAACCCCTGGCATCTTGCAAAATGTACAAATATAAGCCAAGGTCCAATTTTGTGTATGTAAGTTAAAGCATTGTTGAAAACGACATGGCCTTGAGTTTGAATCAAAGCTAGAACAATCTTCAGTCTGAAGGAGAGTTTGTGGCTGGAGACATAACATTTGGCGCAAGATAAGAAATTGGGAGAACTAACTGCTATACTGACTCTTTCCTTTATGTTCTAACTATAGGTCAAAGAACATAAACGTCTTGTAGTTTTAGGGAAGTTCACACATTTTGTCAAAAATACTAACTTTGTGCATGGCCGTGCACCGACTGTTATCCACTTCACTTTTACATTCTACTTTTACACATTATTGTATGCTGTGCGTGAGAAACACAACTCTGATTGTGTACATTTCTTGACAGAAAATTGTCCAGATCATCATCCTTCTCTGAGCAGTTGGAATCCAGGTCATCAACCAGACAAGTCCATTGTCGTCAGAAAGGGACATTTATTTAGACTGGAAACCTCTGCTACGTTTCTTTCCCTAACAATCCAATCAGGAGGTAGGAAAATTACCAGCTTTCTAACAATTACTGTTACACTGTTTAGTTTTCTTTGCAATGTCTGTTTAGCTAAGAGTTGCACTGACAGCACTGCAAGAAGGGATTTGGTTAAACAAAAAAAAAATCATCAGATTAAACCCATGTTTGAAGTAGATCTTTCTCAGTAATATTTGAATTTGTAATTGCACATTGATTGAAAAAATCCTGTCTTTGTTTTATTGGATATTGACATGACACTTATTTTTTTTCCTACAATACAGCACTTTTCAACCTGTTAGTATTATGTAACTAATCCACATGTCTTACACGCAGGTCGGGTGGTTTTTGCAGACAACCCTGATGGTACCAAAAACATAACCCTTAGAACTGGATACATCCTCATAGAAGACGGCGGGGCCCTACACATTGGTGGTCCCAAATGTCGCTATCGTTCACGTGTGTCTATTGCTCTCATGGGTCGCTCAGACAGCCAAGCACTCTCCGATGTCCCTGTCTTTGGCCGTAAGTTCATTGGTGTCATGAGTGGTGCGACGCTGGAGCTGCATGGCACTGAACGCATCTCCTGGTCTCTGCTGACACGCACCATCCCCGCCTCTGGTTTACCCACTGGAGGTCATGCTTTTCAGCGAAACTTTAGCCGGGGCATAAATCTGCGTGTTGTAGACCAGGACACCTCTGATGTTCTGTTGTCAGAGCGCTACGACACTCATGATTCCCGTAATGACAGTCGCCGGCTCACGCAGCTGCTCAGGACGCTGCCAGAAGGACGCATCGTGGCACTGGCTGTGGGGGATTCGGCTGTAAAGAGTCTTCTGGAGGAGACCAAGACGGCCATTGAAGAGAGGCTGGGGAGCAGCTATGTCTATGACCTCAAGTACAGGTAAATAATCCTTTTGCTCAATGCAGGGATCTTGTATCACCCGCAGTGCAGTTTTTCTTCATGCAGTAGTTTGCTTCATGTTCTGTAATACTATATTGTGGTATCATGGGTAATTTATTCTTCAAATGATATCCGGTATTTGTGTGCTGTGTCAAAGTCCTTTGAAGTTCTAAGTTTGTTATGGGTTTCTAAGGTGTGTGGCCTTGAGTGGTTGTTTATTTTAGATCCTTTGTGACCGATTAAGATGGTTTATTATGGGATGGAGCTTTGTTCAGAGGATGTATTTACCCACCTCCTCACTTACACCTCACTTAATCTAAAAGGCCTTCATAAGGACTCGGTATTCGTTTTCCTGTTTTTGCTCTGTTATTGCAGAAATGCAGTCTGCCAGGAAAGGAAGCACGCACTGGGTAATGGGGTTATGGACTGGGAGTATCCAGGATTTGCGCAAAATGTGACATTTCAGTTTGTGTTACACACACTTGAAACACACACTTAAACAAGATTTAGCCTCGCAACACATTTGAGACTTTAAGTCTCAAAAAGCACATTAAAACTAAATACACATTAGAACTAAATATTGTATGCCTTCTTACTACCCCTGAGTTGCAAAAGTGATTTTTCTTGTATTTCTTTTATGTGTTTACCGGTACTTTATAGTTTATATTTGTTATTCTTAGCTTAGTTATCTACTTGATTAAAAAGCCAAATGCTAGACTAGATTCTCCAGTATCACGTTTCACTATTGGGGGCTGGTCTCAAATCAGTACAGCTGTCCTCTTGTATAGTTTCATCTTTCTTAATAAAGGATATTCAACTTAGTTTTATCAGTGAGTTGTAGAAATGTTAAGACTCACTGCTCATTCATCGCTTAAGTTTTTATTTTACAGGGGTTTTAGACTACTGTTTAATGTGGATTTGTCTGTTGTAAAGAGACAGAAAGACAGCAGCACATTGTTACAATCTGTTTCCATATATCAGTAACAAAGGACAGCATAGAATGTGATTTTTGACAACACACTTTTATCTTGTGCCTTGGAAATTTTGCCTGAATGGTCCCCAATGACACTAGCAGCAAACAAACATTTCCTGTAGTTGAATCAGCAGTCTCATCTACCCTTCCTGACGTGCCCTGTGTTTTGGCCCTCTCTTACATATCTCGAGCCCCCAATGGAACCCGCAATTTAATAAAGTCTATGTCCATAGTCTGTATATATAATGTATGTTGTCAGACGGTTTAGAGCAATATATTAAATCATTGTGTGCTTTTACTGTGTCTGTTTTCAGAGCTGCTAAACGTAACTTGAGATGAATGTTTGTGTGTATTACGGGTATTGTTATTTGTTTTGTTAAGTTCTGGAATAGTACCAGTAAAGGTCAGAAATGTTGGGACACAATGTGTTCTTGAAGGTGTGTCACAGTTTGAACAATTTGAATAATTGCTTTGAAAACACGTTCTGTCTATGAAGTTGGTTCCTATGTTCTTATGTCTTCTCCTGAAGTATGAATCATTTAAAGACTTTTGACATTTAAAATGTGATTGGCATCTTAATTCATGTCATACCCAATTGACGGACCCCTTTGTCAATAATATTAATATTTATTATTAATGACATATGTCTCTTGAAAGTTAAAAGGGGGAAAAAAGACAGAGTGAGCTGTAAACAATTGTTTTCAACTATTTGGAGCCCCCGCCTACAAATTCCACACATGCCTACACTGTTGCCACATTATATGGATGTTTCTTTTAAATTACTTTAAATTAATTACTTTAATTTTCATAGTTGACCCCATAATGTCCTTTGTATTTGCAGGCAGGCATGGGCCCTGGTGTCTGTGGTTGGTGGTGGTAATGCTTCTTGTTCAGAGGATGTAAAGGAACATGAAAACCATGAGACTGGTGGCCAAGCTTGGGCAATGCGCAACTTCACGACTGTCAATGGTGTGGGCTTTTCTGTCAGTGCATACAGCGAATGGAAGAATGGTAAGAATGAAAATATAATATAAAAGTAAGTTCATGAATCATATTCATATCCCTAGCAATACCTTCTGTTTTGTTCAGGGGTCGCCATCTCAGGTTTTCAGATTGATGCTCTCGACCAGGTTGTGTTGAATCTCCAGGATGAAGTACAGAAAAGTTGGAAACCTGGAGATCACGTGGTTGTGGCCAGCACTGATTACTCCATGTACCAGGCAGAGGAGTTCACCCTGCTGCCCTGTCCTCAGTGCAACAGCAGACAGGTCAGAATAAAAGGTGAGAAAGGCAATTCTTCTTACATTTCCTTCCCATTCAATCCTACCACTGCAGTTTTTGTTTGTCTTCACATAGTTACACATACAGTTGGAGATCATTTCAGTCAGCTCTTTTATAAATGTTTCCATTACATACTTGTGGTCACTCCTTATCCAAAATGACCTCAGGGATCTCCCTCTATGCAGAGAAGATTTCATTGTGTTTCATAAGCTTATAACTATACAATTATTAATGTGTATCTCCATGGGAACTTTCTTCTCAAAACCTTTATTTTTATTTTCTTATTCACATTGTAAGTGATCACTTATGTTTAAAAACATGTCTGGTTTTAATATCAATTTTGCATAGTGCCTTTTCAGGATTTAAAAATTGACCTGGACATGGCTCTGGTCTGTGTGGTCAATAGTTTCCAAATATAAACTAAACCTCTTTTACCTTAGTCCACGGGTGCCCAAACTTTTTAACCTGAAGGGCCGAAATTACTATGTATTAGCGGGGAATGGGCTAAATAAACCCATTCATGATTTTCACGTAAAAAGATTAGCCGCAGAGATATTTACCACTTACTACGAATTATCTTTAATTATTGTGCTTTTAAAGGACATTGACTAGGTATTGGTTCCCATCCATCTCCTGAATCAGTAGTGGAAAGTAGTAAAGTACAACAGTGACTGTACTGTACTTAAGTAAACATCTATCTATCTCTCTGTCTATCTGTACTTTACTTTTAACAGTAACTTTTACAGTGGATACTTTTGACTTTTACTTCACTACATTTGAGAGAAGATATTTGTAGCTATATAGATAGTTCTACTTCAAAAAGTAGAAAGTACTTTTCATGTAGTTTGAGGGTTTATTTTTAGCACATTATCTCATGTTGACAGTCTTCCAAAAGGTTTTAAGCAAACTAAATATAATTCACATTAACATTATAAAATTGACCGGATGACTCCTGTTGAGCAGAAATCAGCACAATTCATTATCAAAATGACTACGTTTAATGATTTAAGAGTTTTCAAAATCTGTGTGAAATATTTGTATTTTTACTATTATTACTATTACTTACTTTAAACAGGTGTAGTATCTGTTTAGAGTAAATAGTACTTAAGACTTAAATAAAATATACTTTTACTAAAGTACATTTTTTATGTGCTACTTTTACTTTTAAAATACTTAGAGTACTTCTTTCACCACTGTCAAACTGATACTTTTTACATATCTCAGCAAACCTTCACCGGCCAAATTAGACCCCCTGGACATTCAAGTTTGGCGTCGAGCCCCACTGTGCGCACCCCTCCTTTAGTCCTCACTTGTTATAAACGCAAGTTGTATTGGGTTATGTTTTTATTCGTGGAGTCATGTGTGATATTATAAGCTTGTAGCTAAATCTGGCGCAAAGCATCTCTTCTCATTGAGTTTAATGTTATCTGTGCACTGTCCTTGTTTTAAATAAATAAATAAATACATAATGTGTATGTCTTCTAGGAAAACCACAGTATAACCATGTGGGAGAGATTTTAGATGGTATTGATATGCGTGCTGAGGTGGCTCTACTCTCCAGAAATATTCTGATCTATGGAGAAATGGAAAACATTTGTTATGGAGACAATCTGTGCCAATTCTTCAACTACGATACATTTGGAGGCCACATCAAGGTTTGTTCTGTGTTCATTCTATTGTATTTCCACTCAGTCAATGCATTTTTAACTCCATGTAACTTAACTACATAGTGAAGAGGATATAACAATAACAATGTCATATCAGTCTTTATAATATCATTTGCTCCTTCAACATATCCATATGCAGGCTAATGCAAGGCCTACATTTTCTCAGTTTCAGTGCAGCCAACATGCTCCCCACAATATCACAGCTCATTGTTGGGTAGTATTGTATTGTATCATATTATATCATGAAAGAAGACATTTTGAAATTTGTGTTACTTCATACTTAAAAACCTTTGTTGTAAGTAGTGCATCACATCTTTGGATTTTCCATTAAATGCAATATATTTATTTAATGCTGCTGCAGAGACTTGAGGAGGAAATTAGGGCAGTGGGTGACTTAAAGGGGTTGGCCAATATCTTCTTAACAGCAACCAGACACTGTGGATTATGCCATATCCTTAAAAGACCTCATATTGTGCTCAGTACTGTTAGCAAATGAAATACAATCTTCATTTTTGAATTTGTTTTTGTTATCTTTTTATCATATTTTCATCATTTGGCTTGTGTACATCTGTGTTCCCAAAGATGTATGATTTGGTGATTGTGTGTTACGAATGAGTACGCTCCGTGCTGCTGACTCATTCTTGCTCACTGCCAAGTAAACTGTTATTAATAATCCACAAAGGATTTAGAGAATTCCTTGTCAATCCATGTACAGTATACTTTGGAAACTATGACTCCTAACAGTAGTCCTGCTGTCATTTTGGTTTCAATGAATGTGTGTTATTTGCGCCTTCTTCTGCCTGACAGATCCTGGGTAACTTTTCTTCAGTCCATCTTTCCCACGTGGAGCTCAAGAACATGGGCCAGCAGCGGGAGAGAGGCCGCTACCCACTGCACTTCCACATGTGCGGAGACGTGGACCGGAAAGGAGGCTACTGGGAACCCACATATGTAGATGGACTCTCAATACACCACTCTTTCTCCCGCTGCCTTTCTATTCATGCCACCAATGGTTTGCTGGTCAGTAGCATTTTGTATTTTGAATTTATGTGTTTGATGTGATGTAAGGGTGTCAGTGGGAGTTTAAAATGTACTGTGCATTTGAATATATATTTTCTATGGTACATTTACATAAATTGATCACAAAATGAGCTATGAGTCCTTGTGGATGTGAATGTTTCACATTTGTACCTTAGGGTGCATTCACAGTTGCCCTGGTTTAATCCTAGTTTAGACTCCTCCTGATATAGACTCAGTTTGGTCCTGTCTTAGTCTTGGTTTAGTGCAGGTTTATTTCCAGGTTTTGTCACAGTTTACACACAATTTTTATGTAGTGTATGTGTAAATGTGAGCACAGCCTTAAACTCTGTTTACATAAAGCAGTGACAAGTCAAATGTTGTCCTTGAAAAACCTTAATCTTCCCTTAATCCATTGTTCAAGTGTGATCTGTCAACTGTCAGATAACATTGTTTAAGATTGTTGGCTTCAGCAGTTTCCCTTCTGCATGCCTTTTGTTTTTCTCATGCTCATGATACTGTTCTGAGAATGGAGGAATGTGAATGTGTATTTTAAAAACACCAATTTTAAAAAAAATATCTTGTCTTTGTCTTTTTATTTAGGTGAAAAACACAGTAGGTTATGACACTTTGGGACACTGCTTCTTCCTGGAGGATGGTATTGAACAACGAAACACTCTCTACCATAATCTTGGCATGCTTACACGGCCAGGGACTTTGCTGCCCACTGACCGCAATGAGACGCTTTGCACAGGCATACGGGACAACGTCTATAAGGGATATACACCATCTCCCAGCACAGAATGCAAGTAAGTGATTATAAAGGACAATTCTCTATTATTTATATTTTCATCACATGCTACAGTTTTGGGGATCACATATATCTGCTCATTGTATTGTATTGTATTTTCAGCAAGATGATAAATGATAAATGATAAATAAGCCTTTTCTTTATTTGGTTGGAGCAGTCCATGTTAATGAACATACACAAGATACTTGACATGATGCATGAAAACATACTGGATTGAAGCAGAGGCCAGTGTACAGACACTGGAAATGGACTTTGGAGTGAGAGCATCTGATTTGATTGGAGCATGTTTCACTCAGTCTGCCATCTGTTGAATTTGGTTTAGTGTAGCTTCCTTTTGTGTTTTTGTTGGACAGTCTGAATGTGGTTAAATCTTCAAAAGCTCTCATCTTTGTTCTTCAATATTTGGGTTTCATCAATCTCAAATGTGTATAAAATGTGTTTTTTATACATGTGTTTTACTTTGTATCCGGGGGTCATTTACAGGGCAGTTTCTACATTCTGGATTGCCAACCCAAACAACAACCTCATCAGTAATGCAGCTGCTGGTTCACAGGTAATAAAGGCAGAGTTACAAATAACACCTTGTTTGGATATGACAAAATGACAAATAAGGCCCATGTAATTTGAAATAAGCTGCGTGTCCCGCTCTGCTCATAACAAGTGCATACATCATTAAAATGGGATTTCACATTGAATAGACTTCTATGTCTTTAGTTTGGGTCCTGGCTAGGCTTATTATCCAATGGAGGCATGTCTGAGGTATTTGGGTTGTCTGCAGGTAATAACTATAGAATTTGACTTTTATGAGCTGTTAAGCTCCTATAAATATTCTACCTTAGCTTCATTTTCTGTGATTATATGCATGTTCTGTCCTTGGGTAATGTTAAATCCTTGTTGTTGTAGGATGCTGGCATATGGTTTGTGTTCCATAGCACTTCAACTGGTGACTCGCATGGACTAGTACCAGAAACCAAAGCAGAGCTCACTCCTCTTGGCGTTTTCTACAACAATCGTGTACACTCCAACTTTAAGGTATGCACTCTAATGGACTTTAATGGAGGAAAGGCTTGTAGTTGTGCACCATTTACAAACTTACATTAAGTATTTCCTCCTGTGCTTACTACTAAGAAAAAGTAGTATTTTGGCTCACACAACTCTCAAATCTAGGTTGCACAATAGCACCTTGTTGTGTAATGACAGACGTCAGACAGGTAAACTGTAAGTTCTTTGTCAAGCCAAGCAGCTCTGAGTGAAGCTATGACTAGCTTACACCACTGGCCAACTTAGAGCACAGTGTTCAATACATACGACGAGCGTATGTGCTATTTCTGTAGTACATTGAATGCAGTAAATGCTTCTTTGTCAGATTTATAGATTATTCACAGATGTTTCCCACGTCCTCAATTTTGTAGATATGTTAGCTAAAGATTTGGGTGTATTTTGTTTATTAGTGCCTCTTAATCCAAAATAAACTCATCAACTCAATAGTCATCATTCACGGTGCAACAGTAACATGCTTGTCCTCTGTCTCTAATATTAAGAATATTTGGATGCTACTTTCCTGTAGGCTGGCCTCTTCATTGATAAAGGAGTGAAGACCACCAATGCAAGTGCCGGTGACCCCAGAGAATATCTGTGTCTTGATAACAATGCTAGGTTTGTATTATTTTCAGTGACTTCATGCTGTGTCTGTTTAAATTTCCTCCGAAATGACTAAGCATTTCCACCGTTTTATGTTACACTGCAAATATTTTGGTATTTGTGGTATACTAATGTATTTGTTTAAGCCACTGCCAATATCTTAAAATAAATCAAGCAATAGTTAAGTATTTCAGTACGACTAATCCATTGACTAGGCTAAGATGAGATACTACACATTTAAAGGGAACTTCCTTTGGGTTTTTGTTGACAGAGAAAACTTAGTTTCACAGATAGTTTCCAGTCTTCGGCACCTTACCCAAACATTGCTCTGCGCTAGACGGAAAAAATCCTATGTGCCCACTGAGACTGCTGACCACGCAATGTGTGTGAATGTGTAGTTGGTATGAGGAGTGAGAGAAAGAGAGACTTTTGTGGCCCATTGGATATACATTTAATTCTTCACTTTTTTTAGATTTCGTCCTCATGAAAAGGCTGATCCAAGTCAACCTCGAGTATCAGCTGTAATTGACACACTAATCTCCTTCAAGAACAATGACTTAGGCGCATGGATCAGAGGAGGTGACATAGTCATCCAGAACTCTGGGTAAGACATGCAACAAGACACATAATAAATAGTATAAATTAGATAAATTATGTCTTTGCTTTCCTATGTTCAGCTTTGCAGACAATGGAGTGGGACTATCCTTCGCAAGGTAAAAACCAATAAAGTCCTTTTATTATCTTTGTATTACAGCTTAATAAGTCATTTGAAATATTTTTTAGTGATGGAAGTTACCCTAAGGATGAAGGCTCCAGTCAGGAGGTGACACAGTCCCTGTTTGTCGGTGAAAGTCCAAACAGGGGAACCAACGGGGGACAGAATAAATATTGGGGCCAAGGAGGAGTGGATGGAAAGATGAGGACGCTGCCCAGAAACAGGTGAGAGCAGGCGGGCAGCAGCGAGTTAAACCATTTTAAACCATATTTATGTTAGTGGATCAGTGTTAAATGTGCGGCTTACACATTTAAGGTAAACACAGACATTCGATCCATGGGTAAATCTGTAGGAGGGTGTTTGTGTTCAGGGACATTTTTATACTGCAGTTTGTGATTTAAAGCAGCACTTTTTACCCTTATTCTACATCCTACATACATTTTTATTGCTCTCATCACACATAACGTTCTACTGCCTGCATTTTTTTAGTTTAGTTGTTTTAAATTCAGCACCAGAATTTTGCAGTTGAGCTTTATTTATGTCTAGAAACTAGACAACAAATGTCTAGAACTTAAGTTGTACCACCTTATTACATTGTCTGTTCTTTGCATAAAATAAAGTGTTAAACCATCGCCGTGTTTCATAATAGTGGTTTACTTAGGTATTATCCACCAATGGGACACATAAGAGACCTTTAACATGTTTGTTTGTGGTTGCTAATATTGCTAATCTTTTTCAGAACATTTCCGATACGGGGATTCCAAATTTATGACGGCCCTGTACGGCTCACTCAAAGTACTTTTCGGGGCTTTGTGCCCACGGCTGAACGCTACACCAGTGCTGTGGGATTTAACCTGAAGAATACTTGGCAACTAACTCCTCGCAACAACCTGTCCCAGCTGGCATTTCACAACACTGTAAGTACACAGACACATTTATTGTACCCCCAGGCTTGGTTTCTCTATCCTTTTTGAACGATTGCAACTTTATTCAAGTCTTTGTACTTATGGTACATAATGTTTTAAACTGTCATACCTGTGCTACCAAAAAACTGTCAATAGTTATTTCTGTTGTGGTATCATGACTGACACAAGAAGTGAGGTTAAATCTGAGCAGAAACTTAAAGCCATTGTGTTGGTAAAGCACTGAGGCCCTCTAGTGACTGTATTATGCATTATATTCCCCTAATCTTTGCATTTGTCTTGCAACCTTCTTTTTTCTTTGTATTAAATGTCAGTTGTTTTTTTTGCATCTCCACAGGTAAGTCTGAGAGCATTCTTTGGGCGCCCAGGTCAGTGGTTTGAGGAGAATGACCTGGATGGAGACAAGAACTCAATTTTTCATGATGTGGATGGATCAGTAACAGGCTACAGAGACACACACGTGGGAAGAGCAGACAACTACCTAATCCAGCATCCGGACTGCAGCGGTAAACTTCAGTGGAATGCAGTGATTTGCAGCGGTCGATACTCTCAGGTACACTTTCTATGTGCCCTGCAGCATGTTCGGTGTGCTTTTATAAATGTATCTTGTTACACATGTCTATGTTTATCAGGTGTACATACAAACTCAGGGAGCCCCCAGCCTTACTCTCTCCATCAGCCGTGATGAATATCCAAATTCACCTCTGGTACTGAGAGGGATTAACAGCCAGGGGGCACTGTCACAGCAATACCAGCCAATCCTGATGATGAGCAAGAGCTACACGCTGCACTGGAGCGGACCTGCTCCCAGAGAGGTGGTCATTTCTCTGATCAACTTTGACAAGTGAGTTTTTACTCTTTTCAGAAGGATTATTTTAGGTTCAACATTGGTAAACCTTTGCAATTTGCAAACATGTTTTTGCCAACTGTGTCTCAGTGGACATTGTTTGCCACTTGAAAAAAACATAGCAGAAATTCCCCTTATGATGCCAGTTTCTGATCTCTACATGTCCCATACAGCATTATTCTTCTTTGTTTATCTTCTAGAGATGACTGGGTTCTTGTGGGTTTGTGTTATCAACCTGACACAGCCTTTCAGATCATGGCTGACATCAACGACAGACAAAGCAACACATTTGATGAGCTTACAGACTATGGTACCGTGTCATCCCTTGAGGAGCTGCAAAAGAGGCCAACAGAAAGAAAATATTTCTTTGATCAAAATGTGGGGTCAGTAATTAAAATGTATTTTGTACTTGAGTGATTTTTTAAAATCTATTTATTTGGTTTTGTGTCCTATTAACATTACTTTTTCCTCCACTGTATGCAGCTTGTTATGGCTTTATCTTCGGGCGCGACACAGTAGAGACGGTCACAGCTATTGTTCCGTAAAAGGCTGTGAGAGAGTTAAGGTTTTGGCCACCACAAGCTCCAAACAGATCTGCAACTGTACAGCCAAGGCCTACCCCAAGTATGCAAAGCCACCCTCAGCAACAGTGCCTATGCCAGCTCTAAACAGTCAGCCATGCCAGAACTGTGGAGCTACACAGGTATCTGCTGTTCAGTGGAGAAGATCTTGTGTAGATCTCCCATTGACATTTTTAACATTTTTGTATCTTAGGCTGTTATTACCAGTGAGCCATGGACAGCCCATCTTCAGACCACAATCAAGTCTCTCAGCAGCAGTGAGCAGAAAATGGGGGACAACAGCTCTTTCATCACAGTGAGCAGACCTAGAAGTCACATTTAATAAAAATCTAGCCACATTTGGATTGCCTGGAACATTTCAGCATTTTTGGATTCAATTTGTGTCAACATTTACTGTATTCATTTCCCCTGCTAGGTGAACAAGGTGACTTTGCCCTTCTCTCAGCCTGGCTATTTTGTGGTCGCTGTGGACGCCTGTTCTGGTAAAGTGATTAAGAAAACCTTGTTTGGAAAAATAGACATCAAGATGGAACAATATCTAAAAACTGGAATACCAAAGAGGTAAAGAGAACATTGTTAATATTTGTGTCCTAGTCCAAACAGAACTAACACTCTCTTCTCCCTCCAGGTCAATAGTACTTATGGCTACAAGAGGACAATTAGATGGCATGGCCAGTCTTGCACCACATCTAGTCTCTCTTGGTTTGGCTAAAGCTGCTTATCTACACAGCAAAGGTGTTGTATATGGATTCATGTCATTATATATATTATTTATAGATGTTTTATACACATTTAATTCTCCTTCATTCCTTCAGAGAGTATGGCGCTCTGGGCTTTTCAAGGAGCTTCTTCACCACCTCCGTGGGTTTGTCTTCAGACTAGTCAGGGGAATGATTTCCTGGGGGTGCAGGAGCGCTACCTCCCTCTGGCTTTGAAGTCGTACGGCTGTCCACAGCCTGGAGCTCCGTCACGCAAAGACCTGGAACTACTCAAAGCAGCTACAGGAGTGCAATGACCAATGTGAACTACAGAGATATTGATGCACAAAACTACACCAACACACAACCAGCTGATGAATGTGAACTTCTGAACCCTTAATTTATTTTTAAAAAAATATATGTTTTTCAAGAGGGAGGTATTTGTAACAAGGATTATTTTTGTGTTGTGAGTTAAGTTTTGTATCTTTAAGTGAGCCTCAGCGCAAATGACTCAATGCACTTTCTGATCAAGACACAACTTCCCCTTTACAAACCAAAGCGATGACATCATTATTTATTAAATACAACAAAATCTGCAGGAGAATTAACTGATTGCAGTCTTGCTGCAAAAAACGAAACCAATTTATGATAGATTTAAAACTAAACCTGCTGTTCAGAAATGTTATTTATTATCAAAGGGATGTTGGGCTGATAAAAAGGAGAAGTACCACTGCAAAAGTACTCAGCCTTTCCTTTAGCAGTTGATACATTTGTAGTTGTAGTTGATGACTAACAACAAAATATTGGAACTGAAAACCTAATCATCGTGCAGCTGCAAACTGTTAAAAGCACCGTTATGGATTCCTACATGGATTTACTGGATCTTTAGATTATTTCATACATTTTTCTTTATTTACAGTGCTGGCCACATTGATGCAGCACTGGTGTACACACGTGTACTCACTTTGTTTTTTAAACAAAAAGTGAATTTTTTCCTATTAGCTGCCTCAGTTTTTTTTTATTTATGCACAAACCATTGTGATGTAATATACATGAATTAAGCAGGAAATACTTAATGTTTAAACACAAACTGTATCTCACCGTAAATGCTTCTGGTGCCTTTACTTGCAGAGCGTTGCAGTGTGTCCGGATGTGAGCAGGGCTCCCCCACTGAGCAGTGATACCTACCATATGTGTGTAATTGAAGGTGTCTGAATGTCAGTCAGCAGTTCCTCTGGAGGACCGTAACCTTTTTGCCTTATAACCACTCTACTCTTAAATGCAGCAAAAATGATGAAGTCCAAAAGACAGTGAGATTTTGTGGCGTTCCAATTCAAATGTGTTTTGTAAATTGTGTTTTACTCTCATATGTAGGCATTATGAGAAAGTTGATGTATATAGTCATGTTACGTGAGTTTCATTTGCCAGCTCAATAAATATGCTTAAAGTAAAAAAAAAAAAAGTGATTTCAAAAATATTTACCAATATGCTGTCACCACTTGGGGACAGTCAAGTATCTTTGATGCTTTCCATATCGCCTAAATCTAAGACTCTTGGTTTGTAAACCAAGACCCTGAGACGTGGGTCACGTTAAACACGTTGTAACAACAACTTACAACCATTTAATTTTTCATATAGACACAGTTTTACAACACATACACTCATTACCTCCTACATTCCCTGGCAAGTGGCCAAAAGGAGTCACTATTGAGAACATCAAATATATATTAAAAAAATATGTAGATAGACACATATATATGTAGATAGATAAACTTTTAACCTCTATATCATATACAAGGAGGCTGTCAGCAGTCTGTCTTCATATATTATACGTGCTCCAGCATACACTTTTCTGATTGACATCGTGGAGTCTGGTCATTTTAGAGTGCTCTTGTATGGGAGGATCTCTGACATGAAGGAGGTTGTAAAAACTGTCAACTTCTCAGAAAATGGATGGCCCTCACAGACGGCTGCCTTCACACGCCTCACAGAGGATTTACTTGTCCATAAAATGCCCTGTCCATGAAGACAGTGTGTTCCCACACACTTAGCACAGTTAGAGAAATTAAATGTGACAGATTGGTGAGGAACCTCTTGCCAGTGATTCTGCAGCTTGTGAGAACACAAAACCCCTTCACATGCCAGCATCTGCTGTCAGGAAAACAAATTATTTTCAATTTTGTGAGTGTGTCTCACCAATCCCAATATTTAAGGAGATTTGTAGTACAACTGAATATTTACACAAGTCATCCATATTAATTATATATTAATATTATACAGTATATGATTTATTAGTACATTAATTAAAGGCAGTATCACAGGGTTGAACTGTTTGTTTTACAGCTTTAATTGTGTAATTGAGCTTTAATTGCATAATAGGTAGGTTTTTGAACTGTACAAACACAATCAGATAAATGCCAAGGCTAAAAATATTACACTCCATAGTGTGTGCAGGGGAGTAGGCGGGAGCTCTTAGCAATACATAGTTTCAGACAATTGTTAAGAGGCAAAGCTACAGCATTATGGTTTACATAGTAGCCTTATTTGTAATACATTTTATGGGCTGCCCAATCAAAAACCTATATATTAAATTGAGTTCCCTACAATATGATTGAAAATTATACTTTCAACTTTAAGTTAATGTCTTTATATGTTTATATCTTCAAGAAAACAATTTAGGAAATGTTGCATATCATTATGTAAAAGAGAATAGATTTTATGCCCAGCAGCACATTTATGATTTACTGTGAGAGTTCGGTAAAATTTGTACTACACCTTGATTTTATCACTCACCACTTACACTGTTAGAGGTTTATCATAATTCTCCACCGCTGCATAATTTTTTAATCTCACCATTCACACCCTCTTTTATCGGTGACGGTTGAATCCCTGCTGATGCTCCGTGATGGTGGTCCTGAATAATTAAACAATCCCGACAGCCTTGTAGGGGTCCGTTTCCATGACAACCCTTCTCCCGGTGTCCTCTTTGCCCCGAGGAGTAACGTAAATCCCCTGTCTACTTAATGTCACTGGATAACTGCGCAGCAAAGTGGAGCGCAACAAAACGCAGGTGGAAGTCAAGGAGAGATTTTAAATGGCACCGTCCGGTGACTGAAGCCCCTCAGCAGTGATGTCACAGAAGAAGGTGCTGCTGGTGCATCATGGGCCGCTCAGCTATAGGCCATTCAATCTAAATAAGATAAGAAGAAACAGTGTTAGTTCATTATGTGGCAGCAAATGTACAGCATAGTTTAATAATAATCTCATACTGAGACTATGGTGACACAAGCAATCCATGTCTGAATAATTTTATTCAATACATTGTTTTGAGAGGAAAGGGCACTTAAACAAAAACAGACTAAATATAGTTACTTCCATATGTTTTTGACAGTACAACAAGAATAACATTTCATTTGCATCACCAATTTCTTGTTCATCTTGTTTTAGACTGTGGAGGCAAAAAATAGACGTGGGACTTTATTAATGGGAAACTCTGCATAAAGTATCATCTGGTTTAAAATACATACATTAAAGAAAAAAAACTGGACAAACTGGGGGACAAACACTTTAGATGTTGCACATATGATCAGCTGTAAATGACATGTATCACACACAAGTTACAAATGACACAGCTGTGAACAGGAACATGGCAAAGTTGTTTTTTTCCCCTGTTGAACGCTAACAACACGTATACAAGCATTGCTATTACATGGTACACAGAAGATGGAGCGCAGAGGGGGTTGTGCCACATTAAGGTCACCACAGAATCACTTGACGGATGCCTGTAATGATTCCCGATGGTTTGTGGATGTGTCATGCTCCACAGAGTGACTGATTCTCACTCTCTCTCTGGACCAACACAAAGTCAATTACTCTTTGACATCAAATGATTCCCGCCTCCCCCGCTTATTAGACACTGAATTAACCTTCTACCTGTAGATGAGGAGGTATGAGGGGACAGTTATAGCCCTGCCGTACTCTGCGATTTAATAAGAAATTTGTCTTGTTCTTTCCACACACCACCAACTGCGCTAATGACTCCACCGAAATGTAATAAAAAGAGGATTAGCATGTAGCTGTTTTGTCAAAGGTGCTTATGCTCTGCTTTAATACAAGAACTCACTGGCCCACATGTTTATTGGCTGAACACAGCATGCCATTTTTCAAGTTACACAGAGGCAGTTTCACCTGGTCTGTACATTTGTGTTGTTGAAGGAAGGTAGATGTCAGACTTTCTAGTGGTCACTGTAGACTAAATCAGCTGAAACAGGACATTTAGCCTAGAGTAGTGCTTAGTGCTTTTACCATTTTAATGAATTGCAGCTATACTAAAAACACCTATGAGACCACATGTTGTTGGATGGCCATTGTGGGATAATATTCATGATTGCAGCCATGATGATGATAACACTGATGTGCTCTAAGCTTATTCTTACTTAATCATTGTGTTGAGACCTGGATCTCAAGAGAAGCTTTAACTTCAGCAGACCTTTATTGACCCGCTGTGCTAATGCTGCCCCAAATAAAACATAATATCTTCTAGGGCTACTTCAGATATAATATCTGATGTAGAAACAATGTCCTCTCCATCTTTCACTAAATCCCATCTATAAGTAAATCCTCTGGTATCATTCTCCTTCTTAGCAAAATGACTCCCAAACAACCGGACAGGCTGACGTCTATTATACAAGTATTTGGTGTTGATCAAATTTGTTTGTGTGTAATTTGTAGAAATAAGTCCGCCACAGTACTTAAACAGTCCAATCACAAGCTTGTATGGAGTATTCTCTTTCAGACTGATTACAATCCTTTATAATGGCAAACCCTTCTGCACATCCATTTTCAAACTACAACAACGCCCATACCATACCACAACACTTCAAATTAGTCACACAAGTGCAGCAATCAGCGCTTCACATCCCCGGCTTTTGCAACAAAATCTAATCATCATGAGTTTCATTAGAGCATTGTTCGGAGGCAGAGTAGGCTAAAAATAACTCCCAACTCAATAGAGTTGTTTAAAATTCAAATGAATTTCACATTCTTATTTTTAAATTTATTGTACAGAGGTTTTCTTTTGAGAGGTTTGGTAGAAATAGACAAAGAATTTAAGTCTTAACCTTTTAAATTCAAATTGAGTTTTTATTTCTGAATTTAATTGATTTATTCTTGCTAACAGAAAAATAAGCGTTCAGATTTTGGTCAAATAAACACATTTTTTCACCAACAAAAGCTAAATTTGTTCTCGATGTGAAATGTAGGAGAATTCCCACTTCTTCAAACGGAAATATAATAATAATTATGAAGATGAAGCTCCTTTCAAGTGAATCCATTTTATGTTAAAAACAAATGTTTGCACTAAAATGTAGGCTACCTCTCGGGCTGGAAGTCCTTTTTGTAACTCTGGCAGATGTTGATGTTGAAGCGGACAGTGTGCAAATCAATGAGAGTCAAACCTGAGCCAGTTTGAACTTGATGTGACAGACTGCAATTAGGCCAGTCATTTCACAATCTGGGCATCACACCATGGCTGACAGACTATGACAAAACTGTTAAGAAGTAGAGAGAGGTGCAGAGAGAGTCCAAATTAAAAACCCCACGAGCCTGAGCATAAGGAAGTGGGTGAGAGACATATAGTGGATAATTTTACATTATGTCATAGCCATGTTTCCAGACAACAGAAAGCCCTAAAATGATCACTGGCTCTTAGGGGCCTCTCACAACTCAGTTACTCTTCACTGTTGCTGTGGCATCCAAGTGATCTCTTCATTAATTCATAGCGGAGCAGCAAACCAAATTAGCACTCGTTAGTCGCCCGCTGTTTACTTTTCTTTATTTGCTATCATTAACTCCAAGCTCCCTTTTAAAACTGTGTGTGGACATGTAAAAGATGGGGTGGCGCTGAAGACATTTAAGGTGGGTCGACATTGCGCGCTCACCTAGCAACCTGTGGCCTGGGACAATTCTCAAAGGCAGGGCATCACTGGGGGGTCACACACACACACACACACACACACACACACACACACACACACACACACACACACACACACACACACACACACACACACACACACACACACACACACACACACACACACACACACACACACACACACACACACACACACACACACACACACACACACACACACACACACACACGCACACACACACACACACACACCTCTCCTACTCCACAACCTTACCACATGACTATCAGGGGCTCAGGTGCATTTGCTCATGACGTTTTGCTTGGCAGAAGATCAACAGGCTGGAGTTTAATGGACAACTGCTACCACTACTAATTGAACTTGGATACAACTTCAACCAAAACGGGAAACAAGAAATTCAAAATAGATACACAGGACTTTCTTGAGATTTGCTCATTGATCTGGTTTTTTAGTTACATATTTGAGTTTATTTTTAAAGCAACATTCTTTAACTCGTTTTGAAGCAACAATACTTTCCTTTGCCAACTCTGTCTCGCCATCATCCACACTTGAGACCCACTGCCCATTTTTGGGGCATCAAATTGCCCTCTACCCACTGTATCTCGTTGGACAGATGTATTGTCATATATGCTGGTGACTGTGACATGAAGACCTACCCCGGCTGCGTCATGCCCTGTCGTCCAACACGCCTCCACAGACAGAGGGACGTCTTGCCCACCTGTGGCTTCTGACTCCTGGAGGCAGCCATCCCCTGTCACACATCATCTGCCTCTTTCCTCTGCCCGCATCTGGGTAAAATAACAAAAGAAGCAGTCTATCAGAAGAAGAGGTCAAGGTGGGGAGAGGACACATACCAAAGGACCAACTTGAACAGGGGTAAGATATCGGCCATTTTGTGATTGTTTTTTTTAGACTTCTTTTCATATTGTAGTCCAGATTTATATTAGATCAGGCTTAGAAGTGGTCAGCTGTTGAAGAGTTTAATAAAACATAGCGGACATTCCTTTGTCTTTTATTTTTGTTTCTCCCCCTCTTCCATCTGTCAATACTGGATGCCCAAAGAAACATATGCTCCTTATGTATTAATCATCCACAAAAGCCTGTTTTTGTTCAGATGAAACATGGCTGCTGAAGAGAGCCTTCTAGGGCTGTCCTTTACTTCCTACAGTTCTCTCTTTAGTTTGCGCCTTAGTTAAAATCAGACTCACCTTTGGGTTGACATTTTACCCTTTTTACAACTAAGAACAATTCTCTATCTGAAAATAAACATATTCTTCATGTTTCCCTGATTAGCTCTATGGGCGGGCAGACTGTGTAAAGACCCTGATAGATGGCCCTTTAATAGAGGAAGCTGTATGTGGATTAATGAAACAGACTAATGTTTAAACATACTGAAAACATCACCGTTGTGCTGACTGTTGTCAAACAGTGAGTGTTTGTGTGGGAGGTACAGCAGAAGAGAAGACAGTTTCTGTGACACGTTTCAGTAGACTCAACAGAAGGCGGCTTGGTTTTTGGCACGTGTTCTTCTTGTGAGGTAGTTTTTCATCTGAACAGGACAACAACATTTAATCAAATATGGTCTCTATAATAAGGATATTCCAAAGTATCTTTTCAATTATTAAAAGTCCAAATTTACTAAATTTGTTATACGTCTAAATATCTTAATACAATAATGTGAATTCGTCAGGCTGACATATGACATAACTTGATTCTGGCAAAAGGAATGACACATATTGTTGGTGGAATCTGACATTGAATTATTGATGGCTTCAGCCTGCTTAAAAATGCATCCCCAACCTTTCTGTCACTGAGAGAGGAAGTTATAATTAGTGTTTGAACATAAGAGGAAACAGACGCTAATTATAAAAGGTGTAGAGCAGTGGTTACCAACCCTTTTCTCCCAGCGACCCCGATTTCACCCGACCTCTAACCTATTCTCTTAAAAAGTAAAATATAATAATTATTTTCTTGGTAATAAATGTGTTATTGAACATAAATTACAGTATAATACTTTATAGAAGCAATGAACATTCCAAGAACCCCTGGAGACCAATTGAGAATCTGAATTGTATCCAAATTTAGTCCCGAGTTGACACCCAGGGAATGTGTAGATGCTTCAAACACAAATCCCTAATAACGAAATACATAAATACACAAAGATCACTGTCCAACACTTTTAAATAAAATTAATTGGGATGCAAATAGAGGTGAGATATATATAAAACAAATCTATAATATTGCAATTGTTATAGGCAACATTTCAATATTGAGTGTGTTGTCTAATAGAAAAAACATTTAAAAAAGGCTCCAAAATGAGCATTTAAAGAATAAATATATTACAAACATCTTTAAAACAAAGAGTCTAATGTGAGGTTTCTTATGGTTTAATGCAATACTTATGATCTAATTAAGATATTTTTTACAGGCAGGTGTTTACAAATTTCTGACGAACTGTGATAAGAAAAAAAGATATTGGGAAATACATTTCTTGCCAAAATCGCCCAAAATTTCACAGATTGTAATATTAAAGAAAATTATTAATTCAACTCAAACCTCAAAATGATACCAACTTCCACTCTGTTCTTCTCATTTAAACAAGCTGGCACCCTGACAGGCAGTGAGACAGACACAGCCCAAATCAAATACTATGGGGGAATGAATGGGTGACAAACGGTAATAGCTGCAAATGGGCATCGGCTCACCTTCTGTCCAAGAAGCTGAGATGTACTGCACTGTCACTCATGTCAACTTAACTACCAAAAACTCACTCCAGTACTGCACAGCTCTCCTACAGCGGCGCTTTCTCTAATCTTGTTTAGTTACTACATTAGTTTCTTTTTGTCTTTTCCATTTTTTATCCTAAAACCAAAGAAAACAACGTGTGCTTGTTTTAATTCAACTGCCTCATACTTTACTGCGAAAATATCTCTATTGAATTCATGAAAGGTTTTTCCTGTAACAACATCTGAAAAATGTCACACTTTTCTCTTTTTGTTTGACCCATAAAGGAGGATGACACGAAAAGCCCATGCAAGAAGAGTCCTTGTCCCTCTGTGCACAGAAATTAAGGTAGGGCAATGAGCTTTTTTGTGCTATATTCACTATTGTATAATGGTAACAACAGACATAATGTTTGAAATCCATTTGGAAATCCGAGGTGTCTATTCTTTAAAAAATACAAAATTTGAATTATCAACTGCAGATTATCAATCAGTGACTGTTACTTCCAGACAGTCACTCTGACAGTTATTTTTACTTGAGTACTAGTTTCCCTAAATATTGACAGTTAGACAACAACTTACTTCTATTTGAGTAGTATTCATTTACTCTTACTTGAGTACAATGTTTGACTCCACCCACCTGTGTTTGCATTGTACATTGAATTTAAAATGTATCTCATAATACTGGATGAAAGTGGCTAAAATACCTGTGTGAATGTGGCTTCATAAGCATTCACTCTCCATCGGGTTCGAAAGGTTACTACTGGCCTAACAATGTAAATCCAAGCCATTATTATTACCATCATGATCTACTGTTTAGTGACTGTTGGCATCCAGTATTTTTCAGGACCATAATTGCATGTTTTTTCTTCTGTTGCAACATCTTAGTTCTTGACCCTCTTCGTAACCCAGAGGGAATGTGCTCCTATTCAGATGGCTAGTAAAAATCCTTAATGGGGTAAATACACCAAAGGAAATCACTTTAATTGGCCGTTATAATAATTGTTGTTCCAGCTTGACCACCTTATGACCGGTGGTAGTGCGTGCAATTTGTCTCAGAGCATACTGTATGTGTGGGCTTCTCTGGTTGAGCAGCGTGTGTGTAGGGGGAACATGCAAGTGGATGTAAATCGTGTGAAATGAGCGCACATCGCGGTACAAGGGAGGATTGTAATGAAGCAGGAATGATGCAACATTAAATTTTCGGGTTAGTAACCATAGCAACAACACGACCCCGTGTGGGTGGGTGTTTCATGTTGTTGAAAAGGGGTGGCGTTGGGAGAAAAGAGGTAGACAGATGTCAACCACTGCAGAACCTACAGCCCCTTAACCATAAAACACATGTTGTCAACTTTTTAGAGAAAGCAGATTATTGCTCGTCTGGTCTTACCTTCAGATGACAGGTTGGTTTCAGTCTGTTTTTACTTACCTACACACAAGAAAAGTTACAGACAGTTCAGATGGGCAAAAAAGTAAAAAATACACTTTTTTTAAAATTAAGAAACAACAATACAAAACATGTGACAGTACTTAACATTATATTTCCAGACACATTTTTGTCTTTTATGGATAACATTTTTTTAAATGAAAACCTGTCAGTGGTTAATATTATAAATAACCTAGGGCAGGGGTCTCCACTTATATTTTCCAGGGGGCCAAATTTTTCAGAGGGAGGGCCATATTAAAACTGCACCGCAATTTTATGTTTTATCCCTGTAATATCCACAAACAACTCACAGTGGTGCATTTCAACATCCAACATATAGTTACTTCCAGTGAAATAAAAAATGTCATAAAAGTTCTGTCACATCACTAAAAACAGGACTAAAGCAGGACTACGCAAAGGCAAACCAAGTGTCAATCAATAGCCAGACTTGATTAGTAGATCACAGCAGTCTATGCAGCAGGTCTAGGACAAGAACAGGTTATATCCAAGACGAAGCAAACCATATCTACCAGAGCAAAACCAGGACTAAACTAACGCTATTGAGTGGTTCTGGCTCCACAGTCCAAGTGGATGTCAGTCCTAGTTCATCTGCAGCCTGTCCGTCCGTGGGAGTAGGATCTCTCCTTCACTGTGGTTCTCCCCGAGGTTTCTACTTTTTCCCATGGGGTTTTTTGTAGTTTTTCCTCGCCGCGAAGGAGGGTCAAAGGACAGGGGCATTCTGGGACAGTTATCTGAACTGCTTTTACCTGGTGCCCATCGAGGCAACTGTTGTTGTGATTTTGGGCATTATAAAAATAAATTGATTTGATTTGATTTGATTTGATATTAAATAGGACTAAAGTGGGTCTTGGACATCAGGAGAATTAGAATTACATCAGGCTTGATTAAACCGCATCTTAAGCAGGACTAGTCTGGACTAAGTCTAAAAAAATGAATACCATTACAACATCTGGTTCAATTGATGTTAAAAGTACAGTATTGCTGTAGTCTACCGCAATAACAGAGCTAACTTTGCTAATTAGCGCAATTGTCACTACATCCACAGCTGTCTGTCCGTGCCTCCCACACGCAGGTTGATAAGGCCATTCAAATCATGAAACTACAACCACATTTTTTTTTTTTTTTTTTGCAAAATTCAATCGCATAATTGTTCTGGCGGGCTATGGCCTCCGACTGTGATGCAACATAGCGGCCACAAAGTTGACAGTGTCTTCCAGCTCCCAGGCGTGGACCCATGGATGTATTAAAAGAACTGGATAAGGTACGCCCCCTCTGTCTGTGGTCCCAGATTGATTTGTGGCCGTGCGAGGTACTGCAGCCTCTTGGAACCAGCCTTTTTCTCAAATGTCACATTATAATTGCAGACAGTACTGAATTATTATCTGTATTTAAATAAAATAGAAGGAAATGTTCTTTTCTACCGTTTCTAAAATCACCGAAATTACCGTTTTTATATGAAGTGGGGGATTGTCGTCACGTGGCGTCCTAAAACAAAGATGGCAGCCATCGTTTCAGGAAGTAAAACAAAGATGGCAGCCATCGTTTCAGGAAGTAAAACAAAGATGGCAGCCATCGTATCAGGAAGTAAAACAAAGATGTCAGCCTTCGTATCAGGAAGTAAATGCGGAAGTAAGAAACTTTTTTGGGGTCATGCGCCAATGAGCACTCTCCATAGGGATAAACAGGACGGCCATCTTGGATTCATCTTCCAGGTTTTATTATAGTTCTATGCGTGGACCTAATAGGCTATGAGGTCAGGGCCGATCATATGCCTTTGCGCATGCGCCGTCCTAGTACCAACGTAAGGAACAAACCCCTCTGAACCTAAAGTGACCATCCCAAAGTGACTCATCTGACTTAGGTAAGTTGGAGATGGTAAGGCTTTCAAGATTTTGGCTTGGATAAGTTGGCTAACAACATTGACTGAACATTGACATTTCGCTAAACTTGTCGTACCTTCACTGCCAAATAGTATGGTTTTGTAGTTATTTATGCAATAAAAGTGTTAGGTTTGTAATGTTCGTAAAAGTTTGTGTCCAGCAAAGATAGGTCTGTTGCATAATCTTATAGCATAGTTGCTAACATTGGATACATCTAAAGGTTGTGCTATTGTAGTGCGCTTCTGATCTTGGTCTGATCCTGTTCTGATCCTGTTCTGATCCTGGTCTGATCCTGGTCTGATCCTGGTCTGATCCTGTTCTGATCCTGTTCTGATCCTGTTCTGATCCTGGTCTGATCCTGTTCTGATCCTGTTCTGATCCTGGTCTGATCCTGGTCTGATCCTCTCTGATCCTGGTCTGATCCTCTAATCCTGGTATGATCCTGGTCTGATACTGGTCTGATCCTGGTCTGATACTGGTATGGTCCTGGTCTGATCCTGGTCTGATCCTGGTCTGATCCTGGTATGATCCTGGTCTGATCAGGATCTGTCACTGGTCTGATCCAGGTCTCTTACTGGTCTGATACTGGTCTGATCCTGGTCTGATCCTGTTCTGATCCTGTTCTGATCCTCTCTGATCCTGGTCTGATCCTCTCTGATCCTGGTCTGATCCTGGTGTGATCCTGGTAGGATCTGGTCTGTTACTAGTCTGATCCTGTTCTGATCCTGTTCTGATCCTGGTCTGATCCTCTCTGATCCTGGTCTGATCCTCTCTGATCCTGGTCTGATCCTGGTGTGATCCTGGTAGGATCTGGTCTGTTACTAGTCTGATCCTGGTCTGATACTGGTCTGCTTTTGGTCTGACCGTTGTCAGATCCTTGTCTGATCCTGGTATGATCCTGGTGTGATCCTGATCTGATCTGTCTGATCTTGGTCTGATCCTGGTTTGATCCTGATCTGATCTTGGTCTGATCCTGGTCTCTTACTGGTCTGTTACTGGTCTGATCCTGGTCTCTTACTGGTCTAATACTGGTCTGATCCTGGTCTGATCCTGGTCTGAAACTGGTCTGAAACTGGTCTGATACTGGTCTGATACTGGTCTGATCCTGGTCTGATCCTGGTATGATCCTGGTCTGATACTGGTCTGATCCTGGTATGATCCTGGTCTGATCCTGATCTGTTACTGGTCTGATCCTGGTCTCTTACTGGTCTGATACTGGTCTGATCCTGGTCTGATACTGGTCTGATCCTGGTCTGATACTGGTCTCTTACTGGTCTGATACTGGTCTGATCCTGGTCTGATACTGGTCTGATCCTGGTCTCTTACTGGTCTGATACTGGTCTGATCCCTGTCTGATACTGGTCTGATCCTGGTCTGATACTGGTCTGATCCTGGTATGATCCTGGTCTGATCCTGGTCTGATACTGGTCTGATCCTGGTCTGATACTGGTCTGATCCTGGTCTGATCCTGGTCTCTTACTGGTCTGATACTGGTCTGATACTGGTCTGATACTGGTCTGATCCTGGTATGATCCTGGTCTGATCCTGGTCTGATACTGGTCTGATCCTGGTCTGATCCTGGTCTGATACTGGTCTGATCCTGGTCTGATCCTGGTCTCTTACTGGTCTGATACTGGTCTGATACTGGTCTGATCCTGGTATGATCCTGGTATGATCCTGTTCTGTAGATGCTTTTATTCCCATCAGTCTCTTCGCTCTGTGAGGTTGCATGTGCACCTTGGTCCTTCCCCTGTGATATGTTGCATCTGCAGAGGCTAATGATATAATCACATACACATTTACATGTGAGCTAATCCCCAGACGGTGATCCTGTGCTGCGGCCGATAACAACATTGTCCCTGGTGTTGACTGAGTGGAAGGATTTTATCTTGGCTTTTCTACTCTCTTTTTTTCTCTTCCCTAGTATTAGGATTTAAAACTTTATGAATAGCTACCAACTATAAGAATGTAGGCTACAATTTCATTAAATTATTGAATTTGCCACTACTGTACACAGAAAATAATATTCTAATCAAAAACACTACACTACTACTGAGGAGAAAACCATTTAGAGAGCTGAAGACGAAACAGAAGGGAATGAAAGCTCCCTTCAGACTGACCACAGAAGCAGCGGCTCAGATGGCTTAACTCATGAACTGTGAACCATGTCCACCAAAGCAGAGAAAATCAGTGGCTCACCAAGGAGCTGTATAAAACCAACTGAGGTTTAGTGGCTGTGGGTATTCTCAGTGAGAGTGACTTAAACCATGTCTGTCATTGTGGCTCTCAGTCTGCTTTAAGCAGCTCTATACTTTCCCCCACAGGAACCCTGCTTATGTCTGTTTCATGATTCTACGTGCCTGGGCACCTTTTCGTTTATCCTTACCTCACCTGTCTCACATCGTGTAAATGTGAGTTCATTTTTTTTTCATTTTGTCTGTGCCACACAGCCCCTTTCACCCAGATTGTAATGTCATTCCCTCCTCCCTTCCCAACCCATCCGCGCGTGCCTTGTTTGCCTCCCTCCCTCACACTCACTTGCTCGCTCTCATTGTGAAGAGGGAAACAGCATCAACGGCCAAGCCACAGTAACAGCACATGCAACAGGGTGCAGACAGCACCTTCTGCTTCAGCACCTCTCCTCCAACTCTCATCTCTCTCCGAGGACGCCTCCAGGGAAAGAAGACAGAAGTCCAGCCAAAGCGAAAGATTTGTCATCCTTCTAATTCGCATCATACAGAAGAAAGAGGAGAGGAAAAGTTCAAGGAGCAACTGGAAAAGTGAATAATTTACTGGACTTGACAAAGTGAAGAAAAAAAGACAACAAAGCTAAAAGAGAACCACACAAGAGGATAGTGTGTTGTGGAAAGTAGAGCAAAGATGCCACCTGTGGCTCAAGTTTATTTTTAAAACAACTTTTCTAAAATCCACACCAATGACTTCTAAGAAGAAGTGGTCTGAGAGGAGGGAGCTGCACAGAGACAGGCCATTCTCCACCCGAGATGAAGCGTCTGCTGCACCCGGGACATCTGGCCCCGGTCGCTCCACCACCAGGGGGCGCTTCTCAGAGTCCTGGAAAAGGCTGAGCTCCAGAGGGGGGTCCACCAAGAGGGGAGGGCTCAACTCTCAGCAGCCACCGGTAAGATGTTTCAGGCACACATCACCGAAAAGAATCCATCCTTTTGTGGTTTGGACAAGACAAACTGCAATGACTTGTGTCTCAAGAGTCTCACCTGAGACAGAGCAGTTAGGCTTAATTAGTCAGAAGGCCTCTGTGGTAAGCTGCTGAATGAGCACCGCAGCACTTATTGCAGATTTAACAACATTGAGTACTCCACGGAAGTAGTAAAAATTACTTAATTAAATGTGCTAAATGATTAATTACATCACAGCTGTTTCTGCTCAGCAAAAGAGTTTGCATTGGTTAATGTAATGATGGCGCTTAAAATAACTTTTTACTTTTAAAATATATTCCACAATGTAGTGCTGCACACACAATAAAGGCTCACGCAATAATCAATATCATAAAAAAGGTACTCTATCTGACAGAAAGAGAGTGTTTTTTAAATTTAAACAGAGAGTTTACATAAACTATTAATATGTTGATATTAATAAAGCATTATGTTTATTTGACACTGAATATTAACAAGTAGTAGTAAATTAAGAATGTACCTTTTTATTTGTTTTGTAGTTTTTCCTTGCCAAGAAGGAGTCTTAGGACAGGGGATGCTCTGGGCCAGTTTCATTTGCTTAATTCCTGTGAACGTTGGTTAATCTGCTGGTCTATTATTGACCAGTGACTGTTTCATTGTTGGATTTTCTAAGTTTCTGCTGGTGAAATCGACTATTTAGGAAAGTCCTAGGAGGCAGCTGTTGTTGTGATTTTGGGCTTTACAAAAAGTAATTGAATTTTTTAAATCTTATTATGTCAAAAAGTATTAGAAATTGTGTCAATGAAATTGTAATCACAAACAACAGTGAACACATATCGAACATCACATTTTTCTCACATTATGAAGCCCTACCAGGATGTGTCAGAAATCAGAATCCCATGATTTACTATTGTCAATTGTCAATTATAAAGTTAAAAGACTATTTTACACTGAGTAAACTGCATTTGTCCGTTTTGGAAAAAGTAAAAAAAAAAAATCATCCTGATTATAAAAATGCAATTTAGACTTTTTTTTGCAATTTAGACTTTTGTACTTTCACGACCAATGATTAACTGAGTGCTCTCGTTTCCCCTCTTCCCTAAAATATGGCACTGATGTTTATTTATCAGCGTTAGTGAATCTGCCCTCTAGCTTGGGACTCATGGACCATTGCACATGGCCAGTCTTTGTGATATATGCTGTGACGTTGGCTGGGAATGTGTGGGAGACCCATTTGCACACATGGCGAGTCACATGTCATTCCTTCCATTTTTACCTGTAATAGCAGCGCTGAATTTTAACAAGTGCACTTTAAAGTGTAGGCAATGTGTCCACGAACTCCTCTCTGGTCTGTGTCACGCGCCATTTTATGTTTTGGTGTGCACCTGTTCTCCCAATGACCTGCTCTGCTCCATCCTCTGGGATTTGTGTCGCCTGGAGATCAACAACAGTGAAGCACACAACATCAGACATTTTGCATCATTAATTGTGTGGAATGATCATGTGGTTTTGTGTAGGTTGGACTTATTTGTTTGACTGAGCTGAGAGGTAGAAAACAGTAAAAGACATAAGTTGGAAAATAAATTGAGGGACTAAAGCAGATCTTTTCAGTTGTGTTTTTACATGGATTTGTGACATTTGGGCAGAATCTTACTCTGAGCGGAGGCAAATGTGTATGCTGACCAATGCAGAGCTGCACGATTTAGGAAAATATCTAATTACAATTTTTGACCAGTATTGCGATTCATGTTTTAATAATGGGATTTTGTTCATATTTTCAAACACAGCCAGGAGAATTGACAAAAAGACTGAAAAATTAACTGACAAACAAATAAAAGATTCTTGTGTTTTGCTGCTTTTAGTAGCGTTTTTGACACCCTTTGTGGCTGCTTTTTAGTGTTTGTGCCTTTTAGTCTCTTTTTTGCTGCTTTTAGTTGTGTTTTTGTTGTTTGTGTCTGAACAAGTTTTGACAAATGTAAACTACAGGGTTGACAGTTTTTAAGCAGCATAAAACAGGATATTTTTCTTGTTATTGCACCTCAAAAATTGCAGCTGTTGCGATTTTCTAATTGCATGCATTAATCTAATTGTGATTTTGATTTTATTTTGAGTAATTCTAAAATTAGAAAGCAAAAACATATAGATCAACGTTTTCATACATATACGATATACGGGGGACTGCTGGACATGTTATTTGTGAAATGCTTGATCACTACGGGGCTCTTATACCATGGGATGACATTATACTGCTGGTATTTTCTTTAATGAGCCATTTCAGATCACCATGGGACCACAGCGCACCCAGAAACACACATTCATTTTCACCACTTATGGCTTAAATGTCCACGTTTAAAGTCTTCTCTTTGCAGAGGCTGCTGTTGTTTTGACTTTCATTTTAACTTTAACAAGCTAGTTTCTTGTCATATTTTTTATGTTTGTTCTGTGTCTTAAACAGACCTCCTCCTCTAGTAAATGAGTACTTAGTTAATTATGATTAATCAGATGACACAGCCCTTATTGAAATCCTAGTTTTATTTATCAGTTATAACTTTTATAGCTTTTTAATGTTTGCAAAAAAATGTAAGAACAGTTGGCGTGCAAGAGAAACAAATAAGCTTTAAACACGCACAAATGTAAATAACAGTTGTCTGGAACAGCTGGCTATATTTATATCTCTATATTTATCTTCTTTGCATTTAGACTTTACTTAATAGCAATTGAAAGTGTTATAAAACGATTACAAAGAAAAAGTTGTTGGTTTTCCATAATGTACAAAATCCCTCAATCCCACACACAGTTTCCCCTTTAGCCCCACCCATTCTCCTGCCTTGGGCCCTCCTCTGGGCTGCACCTTGCTCTGCCCCTTGAGTTTAAATTGCCTTGCCAGTTCACCTGTGCATCCCTTTGTCCTGTGCTGAGGCTGCCTGCCATTGTGGAGCTTGTTCCTGTCCAAATGGAGTAGTGCGTGGATGACAAAAATATAGAAAATACCACTACTCCGTACTCCCTACTCCACACCACAGCTCCCCTCATCACCATCATTCCTCAATAAAATCTTTGAACTGGACCTGGTTGCCACATCTCATTCATTACGTTGAGGATTTACCCTGGAACTATAAATAATAAGGATATAAGCATAACAATATTTTTCACATAAACAGTTTGTAGTTCTTTAATGTTGTTTTGTAAAATTGCTCTTTGAATCCTCATCTGTGTTTTTCCTGTTTCACACACTGGGTGATGCAGTCAGTAGTTTGCATTGTTGTGTTTGAAGCATAGAGAAAAAACAGCCAACGTAATTCTTTTTTATGATTAAAAGTCTGTCTTATTGTTGTCATTAACACATCAACGCTGTCAGTATCAGCAGAACTACTCTCTAACTCTGCACACCTGCACATTTAACAGGCGGACGTTTGTGACTGCACCAACTTTGAGGGTTTGAGCAACCATTGCGTGACAAGGTGACACTGAATCAAATTTGTTGTTTTACTTCTTCAGCTGTTCATTGTATGTTTAAGTTGGAGATCTGAGCTCCTTGAGTGATTCATCAGAATGCATTTTGTGGAAAAGCAAGTACTATATATTACACAGGAAATAGACTGCAACTATTCTTTCTTTTGGAAACTTGTTATGCATCATCTGTCATCTATCCATCATGTCTGACAGTAAAATGTTGTTCTTCAGAAGGTACATTAAGCACAATGGCTGACAATAAAAGTGTCTGCAAAGTTCAGACAGAAGGCGATAGGTCTATTTTAAACCTACATTATACCTATACAAAGATTCAAGGAAAGAAAGCGCATGGGATCGTATAAAGTAACTTCTTTTTCTCTAGAGTTGTAAAAAAAAGTTAAACTTAGAAGTGACATTTCCATTCCTATTTCCTGTTTAAAGGAGGGATGTCAAGAATATTTGGTCATAATCATGATTATTAATTGTAAGAATTAAAAAATAATTATCGTAATAATTTTAGAAGCAAATCTCAGTCTTTTTGATTCAATCTTTTGTCCAAAAAATACATCTAACTTTTTCACATTCATTTTATATTGTCATTCATATTGTTTAATTTCACAAAGTTGGTCAAAAACTCGGGGAACAGTAAGTTAGACAATATGAATGAAACTTTTATTTGGTCATGATCGCAGTAACCGTGAATTATCGTTAAATCGGGGTGTTTTTTTCTCAATATTTGTAACCCTAAAAATGTATATTGTGCTATAGTTCAGAGTTTCAAGCTAATTTATATTCACTTCTTATCAACTCTACTAACAACTTACCTGGGTTTCCTTCGGCACAACAGAACACTAAGTCCCAGCGTTAATCTGCTTAACACGCGCTTGAGTGGCAGAGTGGCCACATTGTACAAATAAGCTGGTTATTAGACAGTATTGATAGAGTTTGTGAGTAGGGGTGATGACTGACACTCGTAGCAACAGTAACTTGGAAACAGTGTGAAGTCTAAAGTGAAGTTAGTTTAAGCAGCGATAGTGGTAGGAGGTGTTAAGCGGTGGGTGAATGTGCAGGGGGAACAAAGAAGACGGAGATAAAAAGTAAATCTGAGAGTGTGAAGAACGTGTGACACAGATGGAAAGTGAGAGGAATGAGTTTGAGATCTCTTTTGGCGTTACAAATTAAAGTGCTGCATTTGATGTGTCGTCTCCTATATCGTGCAGCTGTAGATCTTAGATACTATTCACGGCAATGATGTGACTGACTGAACAGACAGAGCTACAAAAAGCGCTAGACGTGAACAGAAAAGAGGCAGGGAAATGAAAAAAGCAAGGAAACACAGTTTGATTTGTGCACATTTTGGTGTTGATGAGGCAGGGAATCTCGTTCTCAAAGTGGATTAATGCTATAGGACCTGACAGACTGTTCGCTGTAATTATGTCTGTGGAAATGTGGTCAACCTGAAGCCAATTTTGAACTTAAAAGCTCCATTTAAGCACTCACTGACTCCGTGGGCATCAGTGGCCTGTTTCTGTTGGACAATGCGACAAAATAGGCCACATCAACACTTATTTAACATACACCATACAACACATTCCTGTATTTTCTGCCCTGTATTGTTGTACTGTTGTACCCACATTGTAGCTCTCTTTAAAAAGTCTTTACAATGCTTACAAGCTTACAGCCATTACATTTGTTCATAAATGTCAAATGTATCAACATAATTAGCTTGATTTTCTTATACACAGCAGTATTCATTGTTTCAATGAATAAAGTAATTGTAGAATGTAATAATTTGTGTTTCTCCTTTACTGGATTTCTTAGATTACTTGCATGGGTTCTGATCAAAGCTTTTGAAAGCTGCCTTAAAGCTGCCTTCCCCTGATTTCCTTGGACTAATTTATTCTCAGTCAGAGCGGCAGAAGTGAGGAAACAGACAGAGAGGTTTTGGTGATGCTCAGTCATGCCTCAGTCCAAACACTTCCATTAGACACTTTTGGTTACAGATGAGATTTTGACACTCACCAATGATTTCTGTTTCATTACTCTAAAATGAAAAAGTTGATTACAGATTTTCCATGTGCTTAATTGAATGAGAGGGCCCTATTTTCCCGATGAACCCAATGAAACATACTTTATGCATGTCACACAGGTGGATGGGACCACCAGTTTCTGGGCAGAAGGGATTTTTTTGTACGCATTAATGTATTTGTCTTTGAATAGACCCGTGTGGATCACAAACCTCTGTTGTCTTCTTTGAACTACAGCTTTGAAGTGCTTCTGTCTGATGCATGTACTCTGTGCTTTGAGGTCAATTGTACCTTTGTAAGTATTTCCAGGAGTAACCGTGTGGCAATAAAAGCCATTACCAGGGGCCCGGAGCCAGTGGACTGAGGTCTCCAAATTATTACACCGACTCGGGACTGGGATACACTATTCCCATGTCACCATAGCAACATCAATGTGTCCTGCACCTCTGAAAAATATTGTTTTGTATTTAATATTTTTATCATGCTCCAGAGGACCAGCTTCAGTCATTGACTATTACTGCTTTGAGAACCTCTAGAGAACAAGTCGTCTGTGTTGGCGTGATGAGATGATGCATATTTAAAACTCCAGATCGTAATCACACTATTACAGTCTACACTGCTTAAAATCAGTAACTGTTATTGTTGTTGATGCCATGTTTGTGTTGCTCTGTTGACTCTTAAAGTGAGATTGGCAAATGTTAATCTGCCGTTTATGGATTTGTGTGTTCAAGTGTGTGAGGAGCACTGAGCTGGCAGGAACTGTTCAACTTCAGGTAAAGCATCATCAGTCTGTCACCAAAAGTGATTGCATGATTTGACTCAAATGTGGTCGCTTGGTGTATAATTATAAAAGAATGATCCTGGACCAAATTAACATAGAAGATAAATATTGATTGTAATATTTCTTTATGTGTTCAATTTTACAGTTACCTCTTATCTTTAATCCAAAAGCAGCAGTTGTAGAGAATGATTCTCTGTCCATGCCACAGTAACTGAGTGACATTCACTGTCAACAAAAGATAACAGGTTGCCTGAGTTAAAATACATAAAGCATAAGAAAGCAAATAGGGAGAAAGGAGCACTATATCATCTTTTTCCTTGTCATGATTCTTGGCTGGCCTCTTTAATTTTTAAATGTATCAATAATACGCGTGCTCTCTGCATAACATACTGTTCTCTGTGGGACAGGTACACCTTGGTGACATTCTTAATCTCTGTAAATTTCAATATAATATTGATTTAGTGTCTCCCTGAAGGATCAGTTTGGTATTTACATAATAATGTCTAGTCCATGGTAACATGAAGTATTTTCCCGCTCAGAACAAAGCTACATGCTAGCATACAATAACTTAGGTCAATGCAAACTCGGTCTTAAGGTGAATGTAATTTTGTAATTACATTGTGCTTATATAACAGCTACTGTAGGCTCTTCCCCAAACATTATTAGTGGTGCTATTGTTGTGGAGTGGGAGCGCTTTATATATTTAAAGAGATTTTGTCTGTCTTGATGAACACTTTATAGTGTTGCCACAATGCTAAAATTTTAAACTTGATTTTGCTACTAAGGAAAAGGCTCAATACTCAGTACCATTTCAATACCATAAAGATGGTCAAAGAAACACTCTCTTTTTTCGGACACAAAATAATAGTTTTTTCAACACAAAATAATAGTTTGTTCTTTAATATTCATGTGGTCTTATACTATTTCAGCTTTAAACTTGTCCTGTTTATATGATTTTTTTTCAACATCAATATTTCGAGAGTTTCAACACTAGTTTTAGTATTGATTAGCATTTCAGTATCGATCATTTTTACAGACCAACAATTGACAACCAAACTACATTTTGATACTTCTAGCAATCAGCTATATTTGAACTATGTAGTTGAGTTGTTTTGTTCCAGGTATTGAATTTGATCAGATGATGGATCTGGAACACAACATCATGACATTGTTCCATCATTTGACGCTTTGGCCGGTCTGTGTGTGACTCACTTCTGTGGGCTCTGTGCCTCTCCCAGATGGAGGAGTGTACCTGGCGCAGCAGAGGTTTTCCTGCTTCCTCGGGGCAGAGGTTGTAGGGGGTAGCTCTGGGAGTGAGTGTGTGTTAGACTTTATTCAGTGCATATGGAGCCAGATATTGAGCTGTCACATTTGTTGGTGCCTCTGGGGAATCACAGCCGAGATAGATAATAGATAGATAATAAGGTTTAGCTTCCACTTTTTGCACAACAAATTAATGTAGAGGTGGGAAACGTATCAAAATTTAGAACAATCGTGAATGCCGTTTTAAAGATATGCATAATTTTGATATCAACTATATAGTTTATAGTCAAAATGCTCCCAACAATGAAAAATGTTATGTTGTAAACTTTTAAATAAGGGTATAAGGTGATGTTTCTGCACTTTGGTGATTGATTATACTGTCACAATAACAAACTATGAATATAGAGAAATATCACAATAAACAATTCTTTATGCCACTGACACAATTCCCAAAAGCTGGTTACACAAGTAAACCCAAATTCTAAATGCTAAACATGAGCTCCGATAAATAAATATTAGAATGAAACACTTTGGAACTTATAGTGTCTTATAATGAGTCATAGAAGTTACTCAATCTATATTTAAAATGTTGTACTACAAGAAAATAACCCACAAATTCCCAACTTGTAGTCAAAGATAAGACTGATCATCAAAAAATATTGCTCCAGCTTTCATTCATTCATTCATTCAAAGGATTTCTGATCGGCTTTATTGAACTATAAATCGATAAAGTAATTATTGCGACAGACCTAATTATGCAGAGATTTCACATTTGATAATTAAATCTCAACAAATAAGTTCAAAGACATGTTTTAACACATTTGCATATTTGTATAATGATTTGTTTTTTATTGTTTTAATATTGAGAGTACATTATGGCTTCCCCTGTTCAGATTATTCGTCATTCATTCATACTTTCATATTAGATGATTTACTTACAACGTACTAAAAAACTACATGTACAATTAAACGTGAAGTCAGTACACATTCACAGACAACAGTCCCAAGTCAAGTCAAACTTTATTTCTATAACACATTAAAAAAACGATGGCAGTTGAGCTTAACAGGGACACTGACCGTGATAGAAGGAGGGTCAGGACGGGGGATGCTCTAGGACACTTCCATTTGCTTAATTCGTGTGAACGCTGGTTAATCTGTTTCTCTATTATTGACCACTGACTGTTTCATTACTCAATTTTCTGACCTTCAGCTGGTCAAATCAACCAGTTTGCGCTGCCCTGCAAGAAAATTGCTGTTGTGATTTTGGGTTTTACAAGAATGAACTAAATAGAATAGAATAATTTCAAAAGTTAAATAGTCTGAATAACTTGTTCATCCTAAAACGCTGGTTAACAATTTTTGTATTTTGAAAAGTGAAAAGATGTTTTTATTATTATAATCAATATCAAGAATACATTTTTTCTGTATTAACTAATAGAAGTCTGATGAAGAAAGTAATTTGGTGTTAATAATATATTCTTTAGCTCTGATAATTTAAGCTCCAACTGCGTGGAATAAATCAGTGTGAGAGAATTAAATCCCTTCTTGTCTCGTCTTGTTCTTTGCCAATGCTTTTATTGTTGTGATAATTAGGGCGGCCAAGTTAGGTGAGAAGAGAAAATAAACAGCGTGGGTAGCAGGTGTGGAGACCTGGTGCCCTCTGGTGGATACAATGTGTATAAGAACTACACGGTTTTTAAATAGACTAATTATTACACTTAAAACGGTGAATACATTAAATGGGGTCAGTTTTGTTTTGGGAGATTTTACCGCCAGTTGATTAGGGACTCATATTAATGAGAATGACCCAGATTTGATGTGGGCAAGGCAGGCTGTGCTGGTTATTGTGCATTTGAATGTTGCCATCTAGAGTCAACATGGAGGTAGTGCACGCTGAGCCAAGAGAACCCGCAGAAACAAGTTGATGTTTATTTGGGGGATGTGATGAAGCCACTATGAAGGGCAGTGGAGGTGAGTCAATCAGATGCTTTAATATCAGTGCTCACTCGGTTTCTTCTTTGTTTTAATGTCTTTTATCTAGTGTCTGCACCCTGGTTCATACTGGCAGCAGGTGAAGGGTGATGTGATTTTTTTTTTTTTCACATAAGAAATACTTTCGATATTTTTTTGTATTTTATTTCTCTGTTTTAATCCAACATGTACAGAAAAAAAGTGCTGAGGTGTTGATGACACGTCCAAACAAGCCTAATCAATCTTGTGACAAACAGCTTCAAATGAATAACATACATAATAGAATATACATAACATAATACACATAAAAGACATGGAGCAAATATGTTCTGATAACTAAACAGGCTGAAAGATTTTAGAAAAGTATCTTATCCATTTTTAGTTTTGCAGGTATGATTTGATTTACAATGTATATTTTGAAACTGAGATACAGGTAACATTGAACATGTCCACTTTGTATGCATTTCAGAGTGTTTTTGGTGGTCTCAACATCAGCATTAGTGGCTTTGATGCATCTTAAGACCATAAGGACACAGCATGTTTTGTTCTTTGCTGAAGACTTTAGTACCTAAAAATGCATTTTTTTTTTTCAACTTTCCCTTTCAAATTTTTTTTTTTTTTTCAACTGCATTCAATCTTACAGCTCTAAATGTTTCACATACCCTTTATCTGTTTAAGAGTGCTAAAATATCTTTGATAAACCTTTCAAGAGTTACTGGCAAATTGTATATGTCATATGACATAGTTTTCTGTTTCCCGACGAGTATACAACAGTCCATTTAGATCAACTCACAGAACACCCCCTCTTCACCTCATTTACTCCATCCTCTTCTTATCTCTCTTTTACTTCTCATGGCTATAATTTTATCAGCCTCATCCATTGTACTGTGGGTGTATCTTAGTTAAGCCTGTGTGTCTCTTTCTCTCCTCCTCCTCTCATCTCAGAGACTCCAGTGTTCTCAAATGTGAGCCGCTGCCTGCCTGCTCCGTTTATGCGCTCCGCTCTGCGCACTGCCGCTCTGCGCTATACCGCACTGCATTGCTCTCTACAACAGCTCTCCTCTCTGTCTCTCTCTTCTCTCTCTGTCCCTCCTTTTCTTTCGCCTTTCTGTCAAAGTGTATCTTCTTCTGTGCGTTGCTTTGTTGTTTTGGGACCTCTGTAGATTTCTTTTCCTCACTAAAGCGGAGTGCGCTCCTGGAACTGGATGTGGAGATGCTCTGGGCGCTCCAGGCTGGGATTGCCTCAGACTTTGTGGATCTGAGTGAGTGGTAGGCGAAGGGGCAACGGCTGCCCAGGTGAGAGCTGGAGGGGGGGAAGTGGAGGTGGGGATTCTGGTCTACAGTCGTCCGTCGAGGGTCATGCCCTGGGACCTGTACGTTTGTCACCAGTTGGAGACACTCTCCCTTTTTTGCCCCCCTTGTGGGGCAACACTGATCCTGGAGCCACTAAAAGCTGCTGGAGATCAGTGGCTGCACCGTGAAGAGCGGGCAACATGAACCAGTTGGACGCACCACGGCCACTCAACTGGACCATCAGAAAACTCTGCCATGCAGCCTTCCTGCCATCTGTGCGCCTGCTCAAGGTAATGCAACTCTCATAAGAGAACTAATCAAAAGCATGCATGCCATGGCTCTGTAAAACGTGACAGCACCTCCTCATCTTCTCAGCACTTTCACAGGGACAATGGAGGATCTGTGTGTGATGGAGAGGACCGCTCTAAAAGTGCATTTGCCTTTAACCTAGCTCACGTTTGGATTCTGTTTCTTGCTCATCATCATAATTAAACATAATGCACAGATAACATTCACATTAAATGGGAGGTCAACTTAATGGCATTCACAAGACAAAATGATTTGTTGATCAAAGAAAACCTAAATTATGTAAAAGGTAAAGAGTAGTATTTTATAAAACTAAGGAGATGGCAGAGTAGGATATAAAATGAGATTTGACACACAGACCAAATACAATTTTAGAAACAGGAGAATATGCAAGTGACAGATAAAAATTCCCCATATATTTATGGATATAATGTGATATAGCAAGATGATGAGAGCAAGAAATGTTAGCATTCATTTGCCTTCATAATCCAGTTGCTGGCACTGTGTAAAGTAGGCTATTGTTGGAGGTCGTCAATGCCTCTTCTTTACTCCACTTTGATGTGGCTTTATCAAAGTGTCTAGCGGTGGAGCTGCTCCTCACAATCATATCGAGCATTTGCATTTGTAAAGCCTGTTTAAATGAACGCCATTGTAACAAGTGATTGAACGAGGCGCTTTTTCGCCTCGGCTGTTGTTCAGTGCATGAGTCTGGAACATATGCTCTGTTGTGGTACTTGTGAATTATCAGCAGTATCTCTTGAGACATTGTGAAATCTTAATCATTTAAAACCTTGGACTTATTTATTTTTGCATGATTGACACCAAGTTTTAACTTGCTGTTGTTTGAAGGGTATCTTTCTGTGTGTTGGGCCACTGTGCTTCTGAAGTTAGATTGAGCGTTGCATAAGACTTGAAGTGGTGCAATGATGTTACTTCCACTATGGGCTAATAGAATTTGTTTAACAACAGTGACTCTGGTGGTACAGTGGTGGCAGTGGTGGGCTTCAAACCATACGGTTGGCATTTCAATCCCAGCCCCAATCCATGCTTTCTGTCAATGTGTCTTTTGGCTTCACCTTCGATGACAGCCTAAAGAATATGTGAAAGTGAGTTGTGGTTATTGGAGAGACCGATTGACAATCACATAAAGTCATTCAAACATGTTTGAATGTCCCAGCCAGTAGTCATCTCATTGTGATATTAGAGGATTGTGGATTATCTAGAGGTTGTGAGTACACTTTGTACATCTCAAACATTACTATAAGAAAGTACATGTACAATGCTTTTTGTGACCAAGGGCATTCAGAATACAGAGGCTGAGGGGCACAATTGTAGTGCAGCTAGTCACTACATGCGCACCCCACTGCATTGGTTATTTATTGTGCATCATTGTGATAGGATAGTAACACAGAATAATAATACTAATTTGTGTAACTTCTGTGCAACAACCATTCATAAAACCAAAGTGAGAATGAAGTTTGTGCTGACACAGTATTCAACAGCAATTAAATCCATTACAATTTGTTCTGTCGACCTTTCCAATAGCTGGCCATTGGTTAAGTGCCAATTTACTCGAGAGTCAGGAGTAATGTTCCTGTTAAAGGTGGTTTTAGGACACAGCAGGTGAAATGGCCTGAGTACTCCGGAGGTGTACCCTGCTCCATGAGGTGTGTCATTCGCCGCCCTCAGTGCTGTGGCTCAGCTTGTGTTATTCTCATCTTTGTGGGTTTGATTGTACAGAATATAGTTAATAGGAATCAGAAAAGTCAGTATCCTGACTGTTGTTTGTACACTGACAGTTTCCATTTAAATTATTTCAATATTAGGATTTTAAAAAGATTTAGCTCACAAAATATGAGCGATTGCTTTTATTCTTACATCACTACAGCTGTCATCTCCTTTTTTATTTTTATCAATGATCTTATTTTGTACGTCTGCTGCTGTAATTGTATTTAGGAAGTTGTTCATTTTTCTTTTCTTGTCTCTCCAGCATTTCCCCACTGTATCTCCTCATCCATCTTTTTGGCCAATTTTCTCTTTCCTTTTTGATTCTAATGCAGCCAGCCATAATCACACTCCATCTTATGCAAAATGCATGGGGGCCGGATGTGACGGCTTAAAAATAAACATATCACTCTAAAGCTAAAAATAAATTTGTTACATAAAAGACAGAGGGTTGCAACTCTCTGAAGCCACACTTTAGAGAAGGGTAGCTTCATTTAAGTTCAACTAAAACTAAACTACAGTTTGTTGCTTATTCCAGACAATATACACCTTTAGCTTAAAGTACTTTCAGTGTCCTATAGGTGGAGCCACCCAATTTTGAATCAACAGCTGATTGCTCTTGAGTACAACTTTTACAGAACAAAAATATGAGTAACTATACAAGTAAAAAAGAGCTGTAAATGTGTTATGGCCCAAAAGTGATTGATCGGGTTTGACATCATTGCCTCGTGAGGAGCAAACAGATGGATCTTATAATGAGAAAGCATAGATGTGCTGTTCATTGTAGCTGCGGGAGAAGTGTGAAGAGAGACCTCAGGCTCCAAGGGTGTCACTGTGCACACTGCTTTATGTCTCAATTAAGCAGCAAATACCGTATTTACGAGATTTCAATTAAACCATTATCTTTCTAATGAGGCAAAACAAGAACATAAGCTGCCAATTATCACCTCATTCATTTATTAAGGCACACAAAAGCTTTGTAATTTCACATTTGGCAATTGTCCAAGCAATATTGTGATAGAAAATTATTTTTCGGCATGAGATGTGAGACCTGGATTTTTTGAACGTTTTTTCAATTACTTCTTTTAGTGTCATCGATTTATGTATTGTATTGCTCTGACCATCCATAGCTGCACACACCAGTTGTGAGTGCAGCTATAAGCCGCCTGTAATAAGGTCAAGCGGAAAACAATTATGAAAGGAAAAAAAAGTTCAATATGGTTGCATGATTTGGGAAAACTATCTAATTTCAATTTTTCTGAACAATATTGCGACAGTTATTAGATTTGCAATTTATGTTTTAATAATACGATTCTTTTCAAAGTTCACATTTTAAACACGTCCAGAATAATTTACAAAAATACTGAAATAGGCTTATGAACTGTCACACTAATAAAATCACATGCATTTCAGAACATTTCTGTACAGATCTAAACTACAGGGTTGCCAGTTTTTATGCAGATTAAAACAGGATATTTAGTTGTTTGAGGAGGAAATTATGATACTTCAAAAATTGCAGCGCTTGGGATTTGCTAATTGCGTCCATTAAAATTGCCATTCTGATTGAATTTATTGTGCAGTCCTTTTTTGTGTGTGTTCCAGCTTGTGCCGTGTCCTTCTGAAAGTAGCAGTTCAGTCGCCGTATCATACTCTGCACATATTTGTTGGACGTATGACTTACTCTCCTCATAAAGAATTGACCAGTGCTATCACGAGCCTCTAAAGCCCCTCTGGCTCTTTGCAGGTCATAGGTCAGTGTTCAACGCTCACAGCTGACTACAATGGCCCCCATAGGAGGCAGCTGCCCGCACTAAGGCAAATACAAATTTATAGAGGAAGATGTAAATGCCAACTGTTTTTGTTTTATTCTGTATATATCTAGTATGACTGACATGATTATAGGATGGAATCAGAATCAGAATCAGAATTACTTTTATTTATCTCCAAGGGGAAATTCTTTTTGTTACATGTGCAACCGACCAGTAGTGACAGTAAAGTATTATAAACAAAATAAGATATATATAAAATAAGAATAAAATACAATAGCTCTATAATGATCAAAATGGACAATTGGAATGGACAATGAGGTAAAAGATCTAATGGTGAAAATATTGTTAGAACCATTTATCATGAGAAAACTATTCACACTCTGTCAATAGGTCAACAACAAATCTATAATTTCATTAAATCAATAATTTTCAATCACATAAGTTTTCAAGATTTCTTGAAAATCCCAGTGAGACATGGAGAATGATCAGTGCAAGCATTTGAAGCACACAGACACTGATGTCCATGAGGCTTAAAGAAATGCCGCTTATATGGTAAAAGAGGCACATGTAATCAGGCAGTTGCTATTATTTGCACCCAATCACGGTGAGCATCTGGTGAAATCCAGAAATCAGCACCATGGACAGCAACCGCACAACCAGCACTGATACAAAGCTACCCATAGCAATTATTTTTATATTTTTACCATTTACCAACCATTTTTACAGCTAAATATTGTATTGACTCACCCCAAGACACAAATACAAAAACTCTAATCCGTTGGTTTACTGCTTTTAATTATTAATTTGGCCTTGGTAGCTGTTTTGTGCGCAGCCGCCTTAGTGAGTACTGGCTGTGAACTGATATAATTTTTCTAGACTCAAACATAAAATGCTATAAAGACTTCTGACTGCAGTCTGCTAGTCCGCACCCCCACTGACCCAGTTTGACACTTTACTTGGTGTAAATTTGTTATTTTGCCTGGCGTGCTTTGGATGCAGAGAAATCCATCATGTAGTGAAGACAATATTCTTGTCATGTTCCACATTTATTTAACCAATAAAAATGTGGCTGAATGTTATTCTGTTGTAAAGGTTAGCTGGAAAGAGAGATTCTCTAACATTACATTCATAAAATACTTGTAGTATTATCGTTTATCTCAGCTATCTACTTTCATGTGTTTTGTAAGAATGGACCTGACGACATCACTCAAGAATGTCAGACTAGATAGACATGATAAATGCTAATTGTTTATTTCATTTTTATTTGTTTGTTTCAAAGTGCACTATCATGTAGTAAAGGCTAAAGAGGTACATTGATGTAGGTCATTTTTGCCTGTATTGGCCTCTTAAAGTTATTTATCAAGGAACCAAACACTCAAACGCAAATGTACCCCAGCGCTGAAGGCAAGTTAAAATACCTAAGGACACAACTGCTGTCTGCTTTGCCTCAGAGTTGTCTGGCAGTATGTGTAAGTATTAATATCTGATGAATAGAATATCTAGTTTGTTCCTATTTTTAATGACATCACTTGTTTTTTAAATGATTAAATGCTGCAGTGTTTGAAAGACTGTTATTAGATTCTTGAGATCAACATCGTCAGCTTTATTTTGGGAGAACTGTGCTTCAAGTGACATCTATGATAACACATTTGTTTAAAAACGTGTGGCGAGTTCAAGGACTTTAATCTCATTGAAACAGCAGAACTTGGTGCTGTCTATTTCTCTGTAAAATGTCTTTTAATAGCACACCTTTCTGTCATGCGTTAGCACATTAGTGGTATTTCTCTTCACATGTTATCACGTATTTAATGTGCAAGAACAGCCCATGTTATTTGTTGATTACACAATGATTTTAAGCAGGATCAGTGATTGGCCGCGTGTTCTCTCACATGTCGATATGATAATGATTGCCTTTGACTCCTTGTGTATTTTCTAATTTAAGCCTTTAACGCTTCTAAATCAATATGTGTCTGCAGAGAAATAAAAAAATGTTAAATCTTTTTTCTTTTCTTTTCTTTTTTGCTGATTTTTTTTAAATCTCAGAAGTGTACTTAAAATATTGCATTCAATCATAACTATTCACAAGGCAGTGTTTTGTGTTATATTAGATACAAATCATGATGCAGGTAGAATATGTTTTGCTGTGATGACTGTAATGAAAAAATGCAAAGAAAAATGTGCAGTTCAACACAACACATCAGCTCACTGAATATTTATAATCACTTCATCATGCTACTATCGTTACAAGTCTTACATACTTTCATTCTTGTCTCTTTGTCTTAGCCCCACTTCATATTATTGAACACATTCAAGCTCCTCACTATATCCTGTGCGTCATGTTGCATCAGTGTTTGTTGGCTCAACCCGGTCATTAGCTCAGAGAGGTGGCATCTTAAATCAGGTTCAGGCAGCTTTATTCCCCACAAATGTCACCTTCAGTATGCTCTCTGCGCTCTAGTGCTGCAGGTCACAAAGAAACAAACTGGACTGACTTGCACGCTATGATTATGCATTGACTGCATACAAAGTTCTATGACACACACTTTCCTCCATCGAGTGGACCACGGGGACAGTGCGGCTGCATTTTGTGAGATGAGCTGTCTTTATTGCTTGAACTTGGAATGATCTTTTAATAGACATGACTTCCTCCAGAACAATGGGGAAAATGCATAGAGGAACCCAGTGGGGCTCTTCTCTCCACTGAAATGCATTTGTGCGCTCACAGAGTGATGACGAGTGTGAAGGGTCTTTGAAGATCAGTTGTAGCATAAAGGCTCAGATCCTAAGCTGTGGAGAAACAGAGGATTGCACTGTATTGTATGGGCGCTGGCAGATTCATTTAGCTCACTTTTATGACACATCCCATGACACGACTCTACCAAAAAAACTTAACACACAGGATAGGAAATAACTCATTACAAGCATGGATGTTAAGATTATTCAGTTAATCAATAATCATTAATGCATTTACCCATTTGAAATTATCGTGCATCTTTGCGACATGTATATTGCAATAATAACGATATTTTTTTTATATATTGTGCAGCCCTAGTCAAATTTAGTAAATTCATGACAGGCCTTTCGCAATCTAAACAACTAATTGATTAATTAAAATAAACAATTGACCGATTAATTGATTACCAAAATAATCTTTAGTTGCAGCCCTCATTTCAATTTAATCTGTACTTCAAAGTGCCTTTTATATCACAATAACTTTACTGTTGTGTTCAAAGTTTGACTTCATAAAGCTGGTCACACTCTACAGTATATAGAATTAATGAAAAGAAAGAATTTTCTTTTATTATGTGTCAATAATTGTGAATAATCGTTAAATATGATGTTTAGTTTAGTTTCAATAATCATAACACTTAAATTTTATATTGTGACTAATTACAAATAAGAAGTGCAGTTATAGATTTATTGTGGTATAGACCCTTCCAGAAGTGTTAAGAATTGTTGCGCACACAACTGGTACCAATACAGGCTGAACGTTACTCTGTCCCATTCATTTTAATGACACAGCACAGGCTAATGGCTGTTGTTTATGTTCATTACATTTGGTTCTAATAGTCAATATCTAATTTCCTGCTCCATTTTTTCAGGGTTCACTAATTTATGTTGGATTTGTGGTGCTTGATGAAATAAAACTAAGATTTAATTGTCAAACTGTTGGCCCACTGTACTTTAGGTGCATTATTGTCCAGGATTTAAGCTTACATGGTCATTAGCATTTACGCTATTATCTAAACTGAACTAAACACTTTTACATACGTTAATGTTTTTTAATGAGGATCTAGTCACTGTCAGTCACTGTCAGTCATCAAACAGCCCTTGTTTTTCGCAGTTTGGAAACCGTAACTCTCCTGTTGAAAATTCACCAAAGCAAATGTATGGAACGATGCCGGCCCCAGCCTTTAGAATTCAGCCGATCTGTTTACAAACACGGGAAGGGTCTTCAACGCAAGCTAGAATGGTGGAGTGTTTGCTGAACTGGTTCCATCTGTGAACTCAGCCTTTGTTTATTATAATGGCTCAGAAACTCCTAAATGTCAAATTGAGAAACAATGAAAGCTCCATTCATCAAGGACAGCTGTTATTTTGTATAGCGCGCAACATATCGCATAAAAGGGTGTTACAAAAAGTCTTGATTGATGATTGATTTCAGTATTTTCAGTCAATAACATGTCTTTGTGAAATTTCCAAATAGATTATCTGTAAGTAAAAATAAATCCCTTTTCTGGGTGTGTTAAACTGTAAAGACAATGGGAGTATTCACGTCCTGTAACCTCACCGCTTGAACTTAGTGGAGGGGCAAGAAAGTGTAGGTATTGTGTGTGAAAGAGTATTGTTGTACAGTGCACTCAAGCCTTCTGTTTAATGTATGATAATGAATAGTTTACGATTTTTGACAGCTGCTAAAGAACGTGTGAAAATGTATTAATAGAGATGATTAAATTGCCATGAGCGCAATTGTGAAGAATGATCTAGCGAGATTTTTTCTTCCGTCCAAACATTTGGCCCGGGTGTGAAAGGGTTAAGTTTTGTATCTTCGAGCTTGTAGCAAACTAAAGGCGTCTGTCGGTCCTCTGCGTTGTTTTTTCGTCATTTGGTCCATTTGATTTGTATGTACATGTGCTAATCACTGGGGACAACCTTTACATTACAAACAGCTGAAAGTATAAATGAAGCTACGGTGAATGGACTGAGCTATTTACATACAGAAATGGAGCATAAATGAACCGTAATTCTGACAGAGCACTCTAAACTCTTTCGTATCAGTAGTCACTGATATTGACGTGGCATTGGTGCTCAAATTTGTAAAAGATAATTAAGAAAAGCATAATGAAATATATATATTTAATTTACTTGTGCACAGAGCGGAACATGTATGATCTTCTGACTCCTATGGTTTCAAAATGTTCCATGACGAGATACTTATTGTCCTATAATGCACGGAAAAAGGCGAGAGTAAGAATCCCAGTCCCCAGCGCAGGCAGCAGTGGAGGAGCAACAGGGAAACAGACAGCAGTGGTTGAGATCAGACTTTTTGTGAAATAATCCTATAATAAAAATTACAATAATGTGATCTTGAAATGTTGAATATTTAATGTCATAAATAGCACTGTTCTGGGCATTGGTGGTGCAGTAGATCGGGCCGTTGCTCATGTGTTGCTGCCACTGTGCTGTCGTGGGTTCGACTGTCTTTACCCTCTCTTGCCCCATTTCATGCTACAACTGTCCTGTCCAATAAAGCCTCCAGGCCAAATACACATCAGTAGTGAACATTGTCGAGATTTACTAAGATATCATGTAAAGTCAGGTTGCTTGTTTCCATGATGAAAATTTTAGCTGGACCAAATAATGTATCTATTATATATTTACATTGGAGGAACGTAACCAAGTACAAAAGTAAAAGTACTGTATCTGTACTTCACATAAGTACATTTTACGGTAGATACTTTTTACTTTTACTTCACTAAATTTGAGCATGTATCTGTACTTTCTACTCCACTACATTTTTGAACTGGACTGAAAAGTAAATGTATATTTTCTTAAGGTTTTAAACCAGCTGAAAAGGCTGAGGGGTTTAGCACATTTATGGCAAAATCTTGCCTGTTTTTCTTTTTCTAGTTGCCTTTGAGCAAATAAAAAGCCTGGAAAAGAAAAATAACCTGGAAAGTTGCCTTTAATGACCAAAACTCAACAGAATAAATCAATCAAGATTACAATTTGATGTTTTAATAGTCCTCCAAACCTAAAAGAATTACTTTTACTTTTTACTCTTAAAGTATTTAAAAGCAATATGTTTACTTTTACTTGAGTACTTTTTGCTGTTGTATCTGTACTTTTACTTGAGTAACAAAATGGAGTACTTCATCCACCACTGTATATTTATTGTAATATATTATAAATGATGTCAAAATCTCGTCTCGTTTTAAATTGTGTTAACCCTATTTTTTAATCATGCTAGCGTAGAAGGTAAATAATGGTGGCTTTGTGCAGTGGGCTGTGAACATTTTCAGTGTCTGGGACATTAGAGTGAAAGTGTGAATATGTGTGTGCCGCCTGAAAATTGGATATTGGGACATGGAAAATAAAAGTGAACAGCACGGTCACAGGGGCTATTTTTGTCCTTCATCCATCTTCCAGTCATTCTTAAGTCCCCCTCCTCGTTACCACAGTCTTTGGTGTGATCTTTTAGTCGATACATCTAGATCATGCCCAGTCCAGTCCAGTCCTCGCTCTCCATCACGGTTCACACTTTTAAAACTGTCATTACAGCTCCAGCCCTGAAGGAATGACTGCCATTTTATGTAGCGTTTATAGCACTGCTCCACTTTCTCTCCTAAAGTGGATTTTTTTTCTAAAGTAAATCTAAAATTATCTCGGCACTCTCCTCCTATAAATCATTTCCACATGGCGTCAGTTAAAATGTCTAACATGGTTCTGTCATCAAAAGTCAGAATTTTAGTCCTGCATCAGAAAGTGTGTTACATAATGTTTGTATTTGAATTAAACAGAGAATTGAAATCCTCTCACAGTATTAAGACTCTAGTTGTAGCCCCAGGGAGAGCTTATAATATTGGGGATATCCTTCCACGGCTTTTCATCTGCAGTGGACAGCTTCACTATGGTATATTAAAGCCGCAGTGTAAAAGTGCAGCTTCAGCCAATAACCTTTCGACAAGTGATGGGTGAAATGAATATCATCATGGCGTCTGTTAATGGGCGGGGAGTATGGAGGAGTAGTCAACGGTTTGTCTTAAAAGTTGATGTTGACAGACCACAGTTTGTACTTTGTCCTTATGTCTTACTCCTTTTACTACTACCACTACTTCTTTAGTCTTAGGTCTGCACGATTTGGGAAAAAGTATTGCGATTTTGATTAGAGTTGCAATTTATGTTTTCATAGTATGTGAGAATTGACAAAAAGACTGAAATAAGCCTTTGTTTTGTTTTTTTATTTGCTTATTGCGTCCATTCAAATTGGGATTTCAGTTCGATTGCAATTAGGGATGGTCCGGTGTGGATTTTCTAAGCCGATACCCATAACAGATATTTGACTTGCAGCTGTTTGCCGATAACTGTATTAAGATTTTGAAATTCATAGCAAGGCTCACAAATCTATTTAAAATTGATGTAAAGTCAAGGTCACAAATGTACTTTTCACTTATAAATAAATAAAAACAACAAATAACAAAAATAAAAACAGAATAAATGTATTAATGTATGAGAGATATGAAATAGCCTTATTGCGCTTTTATTTCCAATCCATTTAATCAATGTGTCCAAAAAATACCGATACTGAAACCGCTATGTAACACCCATTCCTATTTACGATTGCAGCCCTAGTGTTGGTTGGAAAAAAACAGGTGTTGATGGATGTTATGTTTGTGAAGAAGCACGTGCCAGACAACATGGATTATTTGGATATACTGCACATTATGATGCTGATCACTGAAAAACCCACAACTTGGGGGAACAGAATGGAATGACACAGACAACAGGCACTGATTCAATAGCCTCTATGTAAAAATAGACATTTGTCCCACAAATTCCAGTGTTGCAAGGCACAGCTCAACTAAAGCAGGTGAATAGAAACATGCAATAAAAAATCAAGATAATATAATGTTGATAATGACTGATACATTAGGGTTAAAAACACGTACATGAAAATCCACTGCTTTCATTGATGCAATTTCATTAAGTTCTTCAGGTTTTTTTGTTTTTACCAGAATTCAGTAGACTTGTATCTTTCTATTAGTAAGCCCTTTTAGATCAATATTGCTTTTTACAGTGAACAGGAAATCAAATTATGATCCTCGGATGGTTTAGTTTATCATTAAATACAAATAAGAATAATATGTCTATTTTATGTCTTGAATCAGATTCAAAAATACTTTTCTGTACCTTTTATAGGGCTGTTTCCTCCCTCTTGAGTCTTGAGTGTGGAACAACAGACTGTAGCAGAACATCAAGAGGATTATAAGCTCTAGGAAGACAAGCTAGACACTTGCTCTGTGCACGTGCCTTTCAGCCTCATTCCAAATGGGAAAGAAGGTGCACTCTTTCCTGGAGACAAACACAAACTGGGCTTAGCATTTAAAGGTTTGAAGCAGGAAGTGTGCACACAAAGGTGCAGCAATGAGAATAGACTGAATGAACGAGGAGTAAAAATAGAGTGCAGGACAGCCCCATAGTGATAAATGTGTGTCCATTTCTCTGTGGGACTGTTGGCAGGTGCTGTGTTGCGGGGTCTTGCCAGCAACCTTATGTAATGGAGCTTTATCCCTGTCTGTCGGAGAGTGAGGAGTAAACCACACTTCATCTGTTCCAGAGCCGGCACAGCGAGCAGGAGATCATTACTGCAGAGAACATGAATGGCTCCTGCCGACTCAGCACCTCATTTCCAGCGCTCACTAACTTTCAGTCTGCTTTCATAGTTAATAGACTGGGCGTGACGAAATGTTGTCTAATTCTAAAGGGAACACTGTGATTGGATCTTATTATTGAGTTGTTAAACAAATACTGCAGTAGAAATTAACATGAATATTTAATTTGAGCTTTTTCTGTATTTTGTTAGAAGGGAAAAAGTAGTGTGCTGTGTCTTGATAACAAAGACATTACATAATCAAAGGTGTTGCTCTTTGATAATTGTTGTTTGAAAGTAATATTACCTTTTAATAGTAATAAGTAATAGTAAATGGTCACATTTTTAGCACTTTTCTGCCTTCAAGGTACTCAAAGCACTTTACATCAAGGACCCAAATACTCTTTCACACATCAGTGTACAGTGAGGCAAGTGTCTTGCTCAAGGACACAATAACAGTACTGGCCTGTAGGACCTTAAGACCTAAGATTTTGGGGTCTGCGGAGGCATTGTTTATGCAGGGACCGGGATTCAAACCACCAACCTTCAGATCAGAGGACAAACGCTCTTCTGACTGATCTATTTAATTAACTGAGCCAGAACATGCAGGTTAATGCTGCTCGGTAAACACGCTCAGAGATCTTAGTCTTAGTGGATAAATGCTGTGGCTTTAGATCGGCTCTAAGCGGTGAGGACAATGATAAACTAGCAATAAATCCCAAATCATCATTTATTACTGACCGTGACTTAAAATGTAACCAAAACTTGACCCATACATTTAAAATAATATTTAAGAATCTCCAAATATGGAGCAAGAAGCCTGTTATTGCGCCTCTATTCCACACATGTTCAGAGTTCTTCAGTGATCCAGGTCAAAGGCAGCGTCAGTAATGCACTCCTGTTGTCGCAGATGGACTCTGACAGAAAAGTCTACTCTTGTACTTGTACTTGTTGATCACCAGAAAAGGTCATTTTCCATTGGATTGTGGGTTATACAATTTTAAACAGACTTTCCCCTTCCCCGTTGGTCACCAGCAAATACAGCATGTAATGATTTACATGTCAGTTTTAGTCTCTTGAAGCCTTTTATACTGGCAGTGTTCAAGTCAAGGCTCAAACGATTATGTTTGGTTGTGCACTTTCTTTTCATACAATGACTGTGTGTGTTGTTTTATTGTGGTTTTATTCTGTATTGGGATTTTAATACACTTGTTTTGTGATTTTAATATAGTTCAATGCCTGTAAAGCATTATGAATTGCATTTTTTACGAATTGTGCTCTGGGCTTTGGACTGACGCAAAACATGCCGGCCTGTGACCTGGAGGACAGGATTATATTAGTTGTGCTGCAGAGATTGTGTGTGTCTCATGTCTATGTATGACTCTGCTGGCTGTAGGACTATACAGAGGGTCAGGTGTTGAGCTGTTGCTGCTGTAGCGGCTGCCACTGCAGGCTGACAAAGACAGGCGAGACCACAGAGAGGCTGCAAATGAGACAGGCTATTTGAGGAAACCATACTCTCTACAGCTCTGTACCACAGGTGCACAAAACCACACTGTCATTTTAGGTCCATTCACCCAGGGCTGGGCGATGCGGGCAGAAAAAACTAATCATGGATTCAACCAATCACAGTGAAGTGTGAACTTTCAGAAGAAGCAAACAATAAAGATACAAAGCATACATGAATTGTAATAAAAGTGTGATCCAGCTCCAAGAATTTATATTTTTTGCCATATCGCCAAGCCCTACATCCGCCCGCTCATAAGCATGCAAAGCTCACATCTTAATATGAAGTTGGATTAGTGTAACTATGTATACAGAATATGCACTCACACATCAATACACAACTGGGACCTGGGATTCTCAAACCACACAATCATGTTATCAAAACCAAATTTGCATGTTGGTATGAAGACACTGTCCCCTTGGAATAGCTGAAATTGATCAAATAGAGCTGCAGAGTGTGGTGGGAATAGGTGGACGAAAAGCAATTAAAGTGGCAGTCAGATGTTTGCAGCATAGCAGAGCATCGGATAGAGTAAGTCCCTGGTTTAATTACGCTTAGCCCTCACCATGAGATGTGTCATCACCAACACAAAAATGAGAACATGTGGTCAGACTTGATGTTAATGCTCCATTTGACTGCACTGCCACCCGTGTGTTAAAGTGTCAAGATTCAAGAATGTGACTTGTGTGAATTTATCATTCGACCAGACCAACCAGTCAATGTGTTATTTTAATGCTGTTGTTTTAAACTTTGTTGCCTCTTGGCTAGGACTCCCTTAGAGTTTTTTAATCTGAAATGGTTAAATAAATGTTAAATAAATAAATATGTGAGGTGAGTGTCATTCAAAGACAAACATAATCCAAAGTATTCTTTATTTTCTTGTGTTTTTGTGTCCTTCCACAGTGTCATCTTTGCCAAAGGAAAGATGTGAATATTATATTTTTGCTTTTTACTTTTGTCCTCTATTTTCCTCACACCAAGTATTGATTAAGGGCACATATCCCTCAATCATAACAGTGTTTTAAGATTTTTGGCATGCAACAACTTTTCTTCAAAATCTGGAAGTGTTCTTCGTTCTTCGCTGAATTTTTCCAGTTCCAGTCTGAACACAACACAGACTTTCCTTTAAATATATTGTGAAACTGTGAAAGTGCTGTATTGAGTGATGAGCCTTTTGCCGCTCACTCCTCTTCAGCTCGCCCTCTCATGACTTTCTATGAGATTTTAGAGGGCGTAGTATTTACATAAACACCATGTTAACAAGGGGAGCAGTGTTTGTTGAAAAAAAAAAAAAAAGAAAACTATCCCTCTGTTATTTCTATAATAAATCGTGTCACTGTTTGCCCCTGGTTCCCCAGATCGATACCTGTGTTCTTGTGACCCCTGTAGGTTTTTTAGGAGCAGGTCTGTGGGCTGGCAGTATCAGGAGTGAGAAGGGAACCTTAAGACAGGCGGAAAGCTCGGAGGCAGGTGGTGGAAAGGTGTTCAGTGCTCCATGCAGAGAAAGTTGCATTTTCAGTGAAACAGAAGCAGGCTGCAAACTTATGGCAGTAATGAGGTACTGAAAGCAAAGATGGCTATCACCAAAGAGGAAAGAGTGAATAGGCGCTATTGTAAGGAAGTGTGTGCTTAGGAAGAGCTCCCGAGCACTGCAGTTCAACCTAAAAGAGATGAAGATACGTCAAAAAGGAGGAGTGAAGCCCGATAATGAATGAGGAGCTGAAAAAGGCGCACTGTGAAACTACAGACTAACACTGAGGTTTCAGTGGCTCTGAGCCTTTGCCAGCTCTCTCTGCCTTATCAGGGCATTCCAGATGCACAGGAAAAAACATGTACTCACAATGCACTTTGGCTTTTACCAAACCCAACTCTACCAGCACAGAGGTCAGCTGCTCTCCATCACTGGCTTTAAAAGTGTTTTATCAGGTCACACAATGAAGAGCCTGTATTACACACACTTGTCTCATGTGGTTTCCTCTGCAAAAAACATGCCTGGAGTTGTCTTTTGTTTCATTTGGCCATGTTTGAGTAATTCTGCATATTCAGACGTTTATCCCTCTTGAAAATACACAATGCTTGGCCCCACCACTTGATGTTAAGAAGTAGTAATCCAAGAAGTTTCCTCTATGTGTTTAATGTTCACAAAGTTCACCAGGCAATGTGATAATTTTTCTCAAATTTCCTTCGCTGCACAGTGCCCTGTTGTTTTGTTTGACATACATGTGTTTTTTGATGGAAGTTGTTTTTGCAGTGGATAGATTCTTCGCAGAGATAAATAAATGCGTGCACCAGTTGTTGTGACTCAGCTGCAGTGAGCTACACGTCTCCGGGCAGGATTAAAGGACACCTGATCACATACACATACACTTACCACTACACTTATCACACGGCCTGTTTCAGTGCTAATGAAGTGCCCAAAATGACTCTGTGAAAGGCCAGTCAAACACTTCACTTTCACGCTCCAGTTGTAAATACTGAGATAAAGGTATGTTTCACTATGTGTGACCCTAACTGATGAGGCCTGTGATGAGTTTGCAAAGCCATTTCCTCATCTGAAAGGTACAAGCCGGTCGACTATGTGTCATTTCAAATCAACCTGGGCTTGAAAAATCAACAGGAAAGCATTGCAAATCATTTTTCTTTGAAATTAGGTCCAGAGCATTGTGGTTTAATGGATAGAGAAAACACAAGGTAATGGGAGGAATGCCTGTTTAAGAAAAAACTGCATGCACCTCTCTGTGGAAATTGCAATCAGATTAAGATAGAAGAATCATCAGAGTCAAGTGAATAATCTCACGAGGAGTTATACCTGTAGAAGCATCATTAATGTGTAAATGTGTCTGTATGTAGCTAATGCATAATTAAAAATGTTGTTCTCTGCTTCTATAACCAGCGGGTTTTGTGTTGGAGTCATGCTGTTGCATTTTTAGTAAAGTCAGCCATTTATCAGGCCTGTTGTCTGTCCATCTGTTAGATTAACCTTCATGTCTTGCGGATGCCAAACACACATTACTCTCTGCTCTCGAGCTGCAGTGTACGGGAACTCACTTCTGACAGGCTTCATGATAAGTCGACCTCAATTCAATGTGAACGTTTGTGATAAGTGCACTTGTTTGAATGTAGAATGAACCAATATTAATTAACTCATCACAAGGGCTGTTTCAATTATTGACCATTTCCAGCGGCTGCAGGGGTCTCTGGCCAGTTTCCTCGTGTCAGAAACAATGTTAAAATGTTTGTAGATGATTTAGGTCAAATGAGAATTAAAATAAAGTGTTTTCGTTTTTGTTGTTTAAAAGAACTCCAAAAGAAGCACAGGGTGTAGGCTATTTAGACAGTGGAACCAGAATCTTAGAAATGAGTCCATCAATCGATTCTATGTGTGTAAAAGGATTGACGTACAATTGAGGTTATGCACTGACATTCTTTTATGTGAAAAATGGTCTGACAGAGTGAAAGAATTATGGGCAGCAGAACTGATAAAATATGTTTCTTTGCTTTTTTTTGCCTATTTTTGTCCATTGAGGTTTTGTTTTGCTCAAATTAACTTTCCACAACCAACAAAGCAGGACTGCACAATTTTGAAAAAAATATCTAATTGTGATTTTTCTGACCAGTATTGCAATTTCGATTAGATTTGCAATTTATGTAGTAATGCTAGGATTCTGTTCAAAGATCACATTTTTACACAATCGGGAGAACTAACAAAAAGACTGAAATATGAACTGACAAACTAATAAAAAATAAAATTTAGTTGCATTTTTGTCGCTGTTTTAACAAATATAAAAAATGTATGCAGAATAAAACAGGATATTTTGGTATTTGTGGAAAGAAATGATTACACTTTTGGTGATTGCATCCAGTCAAATTGTGATTTCGATCAGATTTTGAATAGTTGTGTAGCCCTAACTGAAAGTAGTTTCTCCTTTGTTGCCCCGACTGTGGCTTACCTAGCCTGTTTGCTAATTACTCTTGGAGATTTAGGACACTACAACTGCCCCATAAACAATTTCCCTTGAACTCAAAAACATCTTATTCAAGGACAGAAAGGTAATGAATCACCTGCGTATGATCTCCAAGTCTGTATCAGCGATAAAAATGAGCCTAGCTGAAGTGTTTCTGTTGTCTGGTATTCTACAACTGTTTACTTGACTTTCTTCTTTAAGATGTCGGTTACCAACTAAATATTTTTGCAGAGTTGTAGACTTTTATATTTTTATCAGACTGTAGCAGCTCTTTCACATTTTAGTTGGCTGCAGGAAAAAAATTAACTACTTACCATTGACTCTCATGCGTTTTTTCCGCTCACTGATAATGTGAACATTCTCTGTGAAAGTAACCCGCGAAACAGCTAAGTGTAGAAAAAGACACTAAATAATATTGCTTAAAAAAAGCAATTTGTTGGATGAGAATGATAAGCTGTCCTTCACTCGTGGTGCAGGTACTGGGTTTTAAATGTGAGCGTAGTATCTGCACATGAGCACTGCTGTGGTGCTCAGTTCAGTGACAACTCCCACTGCAACTGCGCACATTTGAGTAAATATGGATCTGCTGACCTCAAATGTAAATGTAAGCCAATTCATGTGGAATCAAAGTGTGACGTGCACCTGCTTTCCTCTGAAGGCTAGTCAGATCCAGGCCTTTAGTCCAAGTTAGTGCAAAATGTACTGGTTTGTGGTCAATTTTAAGCGAGAAGAACCTTTGCTATAAATATTTATTATAGAGTGATGTATAGTTTTAGCCTCTTGTAACACGGCCTTCCCAACTCTTTAGCTTTTAATTAAAAACCATTTGTATATTTTGACTGCAGGAGATTTTTCTTGCTGGAGTAATGATGCATACACACAGGCCATTTACTGTACCATTCACTTCCTCTTTGTCCAATTAAAGGGCATGGCTCAAATCCCCACAGAGCAAGAACAAACAGCTGCAAAATGGTAATTGTTTGTAAAGGAGGACAGAATGCTGCTGCTGGTAATATGTTGTCTGAATAAAGGGGGAAAAGCACATTTATTAGACGAATATGCTTCCAGGTCAAAGCAGAGTTTCCTCTTCTTTCAGTTCTTTCAGTTCTATCAGTTGTACAAATGTACTCGTTGTTTGGCACCAAATGAGTCACAGCCAAAACATAAAAGACAAGCAATGTGTTAAAAAGTCAAAGAAAAGATGAATGTGCACTTGGATGGAGTTGGGTCATTTTGTAATCATTATAGTGTGTGTGGTGAAACAAGCCATTGCCCTTGTTCCTCCAATTAGAGTCAAGCCCACAACAGTGACACATGGGAAGACACTATTAATAATATCGATGGCCGGGGTGAAGTCAAAGGGAACACATTTGTTCACCCTGTGATGGGTCTTTTCCCAAAGCTGCCTTTGAAGGCATCATTAGCAGACAAATAGTGGCTCAAGTCAAGCATAGTTCAGAATATTACCGTCAGGATTTGGCCAACACTGCTCTATGCTTTCCTCAATTTCTCAAGTCACACTTGAATGGATTTAATTTTTCCTGATGATAAGTAGCTCATAGCATTTGCAAAGCATTTATTCACCTCGCTTACAGTCACTGCTGGGGTTTTCTCTAACTTTCAGCGTCCATTAGTGAAATGCATTCTTTGCCTCTAAGTTTGCTCAGAATTTGAGTTTTTTGCATGTGATCATTTGGTCATGCATGATTTGAGGGAGGAGACAGGTTTATTCTGACAGAGTTCACTGTGAACCAGTGTCTTGCAGTTGGACTTGTTTATTGATCATATACTTGAACATTTACTCATCGTAAGAAGTGCAGCTCCATCCTGGGCTGCCCTCTAGTCTCAGTTGGCAGGTTCAGAAGGGTCCTGGCTAAACTCACATCAATGCTGGGCCATGAGTGTCGCCCCCTGCAGGACGCCTTGTTTGCTCTGGAGAGCAGCTTCAGTGACAGACTGATCCAGCTTCGCTGTGAAGAAGAGTTTTTGCAGGTCTTTCCTTCTGCTGTTGTCAGACTGCTAACACTGCTAACAGCACTAACACTGTGCATGTGTCATCCACTTGCAGTGATATGTGCAATACTGTAACATAATGTGAATCATCATTCATACAGTCACGTAAGCCACTTGATCTGCTTTTTATCCTTGCACATTGTTGTGTTAGATTTAAGTATATTTAAAATAGTTATTTATCTTTATTTTTGATTGCATGTTTCTAGTCTCCTGCCTCTCAAACTCTGTATTGTAACATGGGGAATTTACCAATTGTGGGACAAATAAAGGTTCTCTTATAACACTGTAACTTTTTTGTATTTGGTTGAAACCATCTCCAGCCTATTCTGCCTTTCAAATTAGGCAGAATAAAAAGATCCAGGAGCAAATCCTCTTTATTGTTTTTGAAGAAGGCCTTTTGGAAGGTGAAACTTTTTTGGAAGCTGTAACATAACAAAAATACTTTTTATTTTCTACTGCATAGTGCCAACTTCCTGTCTGGGAGATGTGCTTGCGGGCATTGGCTGAGACTTGGTAAAACACAGTGTAATTTTAGAAAAAACTTTGTACAAATCTCTGTTTTATTTGGACACAAAGACATGTGAATGAAGTTTACTGTTGCTAGATCTTTTTTTTTACATGCCATGTGTCTTCACTTTAGATTGTTATAGTACTGCACTTACAAACCTTTGTCTGTAAATGTTTTCTATCCAACATCACAGTTTTTTTTTTGTTTTTTTTTTTATGAAATGCAGTCAAAAACAAGATAGTAGGGTAATAAAAAGGACAATATAAATAGAAAATTTGGAGAAGGGCAATGTGATCAGGACAGGTTTGATTAAGAGCTTTATGCCTTAGTGTCTTTTACCAATTACATCACTGCTCACTCAGAGCTCAGTGATTCACATGAGAGCCATGGGTCAGGCCAGGGAATGCTCCGTTTTATAGTCCACCTGTTCCAAACGTATTTAATAAATCTTTCCAGCAGATATGACGACCATACTGGTTTTGTGGCTTCATGCATGCTGTGCATATTTATTTGTTCAATTTTATCCAGCAGCGGGTCTGCATGATCAAAGCCCAGCAGAGTCTGTCCAGTGTGTAAATGGTGTTTTAAAGATCATCTCTGCTGAGATCTGTGACGTCAGGCATATTGCATGTGTTGTGAGTATAGATAGAGCTACATTGCGATAGGCAGATGATAATGTCTCTACAGGAATGCGTCCACATTGAAGCTGATCCTTGTGCACAGGTGACAGACAGCGCCATTACTGATCCGACAGCTCCATCGACAGGCCCATAACAAATGGCTACACCGGGACACTTTCCGGGAAAAGGGCATTGCTCAAAAATGTCAACAAAGAATAATTTGTTAGACCATGTGACATGAAGGAGGAGTCGGTAACAATGTGTGCACGAGGGCTGCGCAATTTGGGAAAAATAATTGCAATTTTTCTGGCCAGTACTGCGCTTGCAATTTGCAATTTATGTTTTAATAATAGGATTCAAGTTCACATTTCACACACGTCCAGAAGAACTAACCAACAGACAGAAATAGGTCTAAGAACTGACAAATTAGTGCAACAATCACATGTATTTCAGAACAGGTCTAAACAGGTTTGGCAGTTTTTATGCAGAACAAAATTGGATGTATTATTCTTTGTATATTATGGTGCTTAAAAAAATTGTAGCATTTGCGTTGTGCTAATTGAGTCTATTAAAATTGCTATTTTGATTCGATTTCAATTAATTTTGCAGTCTGTGCACATCCAAAACCAATACTGTGCATGTTTAATACTTTTCTATGTGTGATGCATTCGATGATGTCGGGGATGATTTCATATGTCGTATTAGGTAGTTATCGAATCATTCAAGTCACTATATAATTGTTAAATCCAATAAATTGTAACCGTGATTGTAGGCAGCAAAAATAGTTATGCGTACATTGTGATGTGTCTTCTCTCAACAGTCTTAACATTAACATTTGATATTTTGACATCACATATTGACATGTGTAAAAATGTAATAATGTTTTGGCTGGGCTGTATGTTACACTATCATCATAAATCATCAGAGAAAATCAACTTTACAACCTCTGTGGGCATATAGTGTTTTAAGCAACAAACATGACAACTTAGAACTTTAGCCCTTTTTTTAGAGAACACCTGATTTAATAATTGGCTACGGATAGATCTGGGCCATGATATGTATTAACCTTTGATTCTAGCTGGTGCTCTCTTGACGTCAGTGCTTGTCATTCTCTAAATGCTGGGACATGGTGTGATGGGCTGGCATCCCTGTGAGGCCTGTCAGTTCTCACCTGACACACACGATCATGGTTGATGGACAGGACAGGAGGCTGGCTGCTCCTGTCCCCTCTCGAAGTCCCGCTGCCACATTCCTCACAGATTTCCCGCACAGTCCTCCTCTTTGGCCCAGGTCTCTTGATTCTTCTGTGAGTTTGAATGTTTGCTCGCTGTTGTGCACACTGACGCACACGCCATGCTCCAGAGATCACCACTCCAGTTCGCAGCTAGACCTAAGGGGGCTACGGCAGGGGGCAAAGACAGCACGGAAAGGGGGGTTCCTCCTGGTTTCCTGTCACCATGGTAACAGCAACTGGCTCTGGCTCGGCTGGGATGTGTGTCAGGAGTGCTGACACGTAGGAATGCACGGCGAGAGGAGAAAAAAGAGGAAGAATGGTGCCAAATGAAGTGGCTGGGAGAATAATAAAATGCATATTGGATTTATGATGATGTGGTCAGCTGACTAATGAAAAAGCTGTAATGACATGGAGATTAATTTAATTTATTGGAAAAAAATAATGTCCCCTCACTTTCAAGAAACTCTTTAATTTGCTCCTCAATATGTTAACACTGAACTGAGTTACACGTGAACAATTATCATTTTTGAATACATTATGCTATATTAACCACCATCTCTTTCTTGGCTCAAAATGCTTTGAATAAATTTAATATAAAGCTTTACTGTTAGACCAATTATTGTTGCCATAGAAAAGCACAAGGAATTTAATGTCTGCACTTTTGCACAAAACCAACAGACCACCCATTAACTCTTCTGTTGTTGTTGTTGTTTTGTTCCGGTGTAGCGTGTTTTCCCCTGTGGAGGGTAAACTTCCTCTGTCCTCTTTTTTCCCTGTCATTGTCTCTGGGGACACTTTCTGTTGCTCACAATTGTACAACTCAACATTTCAGGACACATCCAAACCGCTTATTGATTTGTTGCCAAGTGATGTCATAGGAAAAAAAAAAAAAACTGTGATTCTTTTGTTTAAACAACTGGATGTTGTTTGTGACAAAAGTGGACAGCTGTAAATAAGAATATTTATGATACAGTTCTATTTTTGACACAGTGTCAAGCCTGTCTGTGATTTTATTACTGTGTTGCACCAGTTATTATCTCAAAAACAACATATTCTACACTTTCTGTTGCCAGTCTTGAATATATATTTTAATATATGCATGCACTGTCAGATTATTACACAGATTATTTTAGCCATTTTTTCCTTTGGCTTTAACACTATGCATTTACAGCTGTTAAATGTGGTCCCTGCACTCCTGTACATCTTGCTTTGTAGGGTCCTTAAGAGCCAGTTGACATTTTGTGGCGGTTCACTCTGTCTCTCTCACACAGAGAGTGTGAGCAGCATTAATGGCAGCACATCATAGTCTCAGTGTGACCGCTGTGCTGCTTACAATATTAAAAAATGGATCGTTGGCCATGTGCACTTGGCCTGACACTGGAGCTATAGGAGAGTGAGAGGCTGAAGGATTGAGAAGGACATAGTGAGCTATGAAACTCAGGGTCAGTGTCAGTCATTCTAAGCCTCCATGACACACATCAAGCTCTTCCTATACTGACCCTCCTCCAGTGTTGGACAGTACCATAAATAGTTCTAATTTCTAGTGAAGGTGATCAGTTCTCTTTTTGCATACTTGCCATACTTTCTGAGTTACTGTAACAACTGTCTAATTACATGATTATCTACAGTTACAGTAGTGTTAGTCGTTATTGAGTACATTGAGAGTATCATTACTTCTATATAAGTATATTGCTTCTGAAGTACTGCAGAGCTTTTGAGTACTTGAATCCTCTTTGTTTTGTCTGTCTGTCTTCTTGCCAAACTTAAGCTTCTGTAGCCCTTACTGCACCGGTTGCACAAACAGCAATTTCACAGACCTTGGCCCAACCAGCTCTGGATCCAAATCCAAATTCATAGCTTTAGTGAGCATGCATGCTGGGGGTGAGGGGCCCACGGCTCCTGTAGTGGCCTTGAATGCACCACTTCATGAGGATTCAGTAAGTAGCCTTTACAGTGAAGCCACTGGTCTGGGAAATAGATACTGCAACAACCGCCTTTTGGTAATTGTGGCCCAGTGGTACTGAACAGATGAAACATTAAAAGCACTGGGTAAACCATGAATTTGTCCCATGCACTTTCTGTGCGGCTCAAGTTTGTATTCATCTAATCACTTTTAACAATTTGCAAAACAAAACAGATTGTAATACAATCTATATTTTGCCCTGTTGTACCAGGTATAATGTTGTTTCCTCATTGTATCAGACACCTTGAGTTGTGTTTTCTTACACACTTAATAAAACTACACTTTTAGGTAATCATCCCTGCTTTTTCACCTGGTGCCAGGAAGTGCATGGTCCACCTTTCTTTTCTTTTCTTTTTTATCACACATCCTCATCAAACTCATTCTGTTAATTTTAGCACTTGAATTGCCTTCATTAACATGACTTTCAACTCTGAAGCTGGCAGCTGTGATGTTTAGCCCCTTTATGCTTCACGCTTGAGGGCTTGGTATTTGTATGCTCCGAAATTAGGGCTGAATCCTGTGCCCAAAGGCCAACTGCACACTATAGGCACTATGCAACGGGTGCCTGGCACAGATCGACTGTCCTGATTGGCTGTTGCCACAATCGTAAACATGTTGGAACCTGTTGGAAGCTTTGGAGGTGCGACTCAACAAATATTATAATAAACTGACCCCACAGACATGAGGAGGCCCACAACAAATTATACCTTGCGTGAAATGCTGAAATTGTGGAGAGGCAAATCATGTAAAAAAAATAAAAAATAAAAAAATAAAATGAACAAACTTGTTATGTGAGCGCTATACTGCTACACAGTGTACCCGTTTTCCTGGTGGTACATGCTTTTTAACTGGAGTGGGGCTGTTTGGCAAGTGTCAAGTGACAGTTTAAAAGACTGTGACCACTGCTCCGTCACCCAGTGCAGCTCAGTGCCTCCTTCTTTTCTCCTCATGTGAGTTTTTCCACTTCCTTGCTATCGACACAAACTGAATAGATACAGAAGGCCTTATCTTTTCACTCAGGGCCCTGTATCTGCCCTGTGTGTGAATGCAATTGCTCTGTCTATCTCTTGGTAAAGGCTTATGTGCAGCAGTGATAGCTCTGTCCAGTTCATGGACCGTGTATCCGCAGCATTCCCCTCACCTGTGTTTACTCTCCCTGTTGTCACCAGCCTTTTATACACCCGTGCTCTAACCCACACCCCCATGGCCCCCCGCCACCAACAGAATGGCCATGCCACTGTTGATTAGCACCCGCATGGCCAGGCGCTCAGCTCGGCTTAGGGAAGGCCTGTGGGAAAGGGGGCTGCTTATTCTAGCCCCAGGAGATGGATTGGAAACGACGGCAGCTAAAACAAGCTAGCATTCTCTCATTACCACAAGTTGTTCAGCACAGTAACGTATGCACATAGGACATAAACAACCGAGCACATTACGCCGGGAACTGCATATTGTATGATCATTAATTTGTCAGGAGCTTGTATTATCTTATGGAGAGGCTCAAATACATGTTGGACATTTTTATATTATAAATAACAATCAGTCTTCATGTATTTCGTTCTAATTTATCTTTCGTATAGACAGGTATTTAAACTGTGATCCACTATATTTCTGTAATAAAGTAGAGAAAACAGCTTGGGAAAAAAGGTGTAACGAAATGTATTTCAAATTTTCCCAAAGACAAAAATCCAAGGCACTTTTAGACTTTTTCATTTAGAAAATGAAAAAGCCTACAGCATGATGATTGGCATAAAATATGAACGTGTTTCAGCTCAGTATGGCCATGGCAAAACAAATGATTAAAATATTGAACTCATTTCATGACAGTATCTGTGCACAATTCACAGGTAATACAAGTCAACTGAAAAAATATTTTACACAAAATTCTCTATTTTGAGGATTTAATTTAAGTTGGCAATAGATGAATCACATTGCATATTTGAAAGGAGTGAAGTGAACCGAGCTGTTGATAGCATATTACACTTTATAGGACACGAAACATAAATTTGATATAAATTCCTCTATAAGCGCATGGGCAACCAGCCATGAAGTTCTCCATCAGAATCTCACAAATCTCATTCTCCATCATTTCGGTGAAGGTCCTGTGAAGAGCAGCAGCAGACAAAGGCTCGCACACATGGAGTGGTATAGGGGATTTGTGACGTTAAATGCTTTTAGATCCTTCCTGATCAGAGCAGACCCGACACATTCAGATACATCATAGAAACAGCTTGTAATCTTGAGATCCTCCAGGTGCCATAACTCTAAACCTGCATGTCAAGACCAGGTCTGGACCAGCCATGTGGCAGATGAAAACATGACTCTACTTTTCATACAATTGTCAGATATGTGTGTGTATTTTAAAGCTGTAATGAATTGAATGACGCTTATGTTGCCTTGTTTGTAGCCTGTTTCTCATGTAATTGCTTTCTGCTCTGATGTATGGGGAACTAAAGGTAGCTGACGAGTAGTGGCCATTGACACCATTTGCGATTATGTGCTGCAACCAAGGACACCGGCTGAAGAATGATAAAGATTTATGTTTTTGCTGCTGACCTCTTCCAGCAGACAGGTGACTACAGTTGTATTGGCTGAGTCCTACACACCACTTATGCATTGAGTGACCTAGAGACACAATAGGATTATCATGCTCGAGGGAAGCGGCACGCACAAATACTAAGGCACATCTGCACACAACCCCCCAGTCTCCGTCCCAGTGGTATACACTCAGAAATGAATTTTACACTTGTTTTAGCAGTTTACAGCCATTCCAGTCTTAACCTTTGTCCCTGAAGAACCCCACTGTAACAGAGCTCATTAGCAGACTCTCCTAAAATGTACTGCTCATAGAGGCTTGTACTGTCATTGTCTTGGCCAGGATAGAGGCATTTTTATACTTTAAAAATGCAATAAATCTTATAATAACAATATAAAAATTAACAGGACAACAGATCACTGTACCCACCAAATTGAAACATTGGAAACTGGAATTTAAATGTCAGTTTTTATTGAAGCCTCATACAAGTCTATGGATACATAGTTAAAGCCATGTATAAAGTTTCTGTAAAAACGTTGTAATAAACTTGCTACTGGATTCTTTTTGAATATGCAGCTTTTGACTTGCAGCGATATCGCATTCATATTCGAGGTGAAGGTGGATGGGGGAGGACTAAATAGCTTGCTTATGTTTTCCAGTGGAGGACAACAATAAAGTTCATTACAGACGTCTACGTTGATTCATTATGCTAATTTCATTGATTCGAGTCAATAGAATCAGAGGTTTGTGGGGGCACACTATAATAACATCTAAGCTGGCCATTGGATGAATCCGTAACAGAAATAATGAAATGAGAAAGTTATTTATTTAAAATTTACTTTGGTTAGTCAGTAGTATGTTGGTCTAATTGTACTTGGTACTTGAAAGCAATATTACAATTACCGTCGGGTCTAAAATATAAAACGTGTATACCTCTTCTTCTATCGTCAGGTCTCTGCACATTGCTAAGAGAATTGACTTCATCTGCAGTTTATGCTAAAAATAAGACCAGTTTCACCAGTTTTGAGGTACAATTTAAGTTGAATGGAAAAACATGCTGTTTGCAAGGACTAAGCAAAATAACATACAAATGAATCACAATTTATACCTTGATCACAATTTTTGATTCTATTTTATTCCTTTCATTATTGATCTTCTTTAGATAATCAAGACAGCCCTTTAATCAGAAAAACGGTCAATGTATGAAAACCATGTATTTCTTCAAAGTCTGAATTTCTCTCCATTAAAAAGACTCAAGCTGATCATCACAATTAGAACTTACTCTTTTCAAATTCCTCTAATTGCACAGCCCTACATTCTGGTCTCTGCTTTATTTAATTGTCATTATAATCCCTGTTTGTAGGTGACATGGTAATGGGAGTGCACCTGCCTGTGGTGCCTACAGTCTCGTGGACTCAGGTGTTTTCCTCTGAGCAGAGAAGAAAGTAGCATCTGAGTATTAGAACAGGAGTAGATGTGCTTTTTCTTTTTCTTTTTCTTTTTTTTAATTCACCCCTTCAATTAGAATATATACAATATCCCTTAATAGTTTCGATATTGATTTTTAACAATCCAAAATTACACCCACAGGCTTTATATAATGTAGGTTCTTTTTTGGTCCTTGTTGGCTGGTTTGCTAATAAGCTTATTTGCAAGAAAACGTTGAGTCTGGATGAAATTTTAGGATGACCCAGTAATGACCTTAGAGCACGATTTAATCAGACTTTGATTTATGCTTTGATCACAGTATCTCCCGCTGCTAGGTTATAATTGATTGAGGAGCGTGTTTAGTTTTAAAATGAAAAACACCTGTGTGAAGCGTTTTAGACATTTCAGAAAGCACAGTTGCTTCTTAATTGCGATCCATTTTTCAATTACTTATGTTTTTTTCAATCGCTTTGACACTAAAATCTAAAGTTCCACACAAATTCCTAAACTTGCCCCTTGAGGAGCAAACACGCAACCCATAGTGACACAACCGTATATCCATTTTCAAGCCTTAACTCTCATTTCCAAACAACACTTTTTGCAAAACCTAAAACACAACAATGAACTACAAAAACAGTGTAATTTTAACCCTCTGGTTGGACGTACTACAGTCTGTCTACAGACCAAGACCTCTGGAGAGAAACCATGTCTCAACCAGGTTTAAATCTCAATCGTCCAATTCTGAAACAGTAAGTAAAGGTAAAAGTAAAATATTGTATATAGTCTTTTTATATTACATAAATGATTTGTGTAGTATTATACATATTTGTCGCATAAACCTCACTCGCAAACCAAGAAAAACAGTGTGAAACTAGTCCCACAAGTCTCTAACTCCCTCAGAGCTCACTTCTAAAAGTGAAATCATTCTCTGAGCTGTGTCTGCATAATGGTAAGAGAAAACTTTATAAATTGTGTTGTCTGATAACTGTGTTTATGTTTTAAGCACAAAGTGTCCTTTTTTCAAGAGTACAAGAACATAATACAAGTTCTAAATTTTGTTCACAAAGTCAGATTCTTCATTCAACATTGGGACTTTGTGTCCAATGAGGTTCATTTGGTCTTCTGATAATTTATTTAAAAGGTTCTTTTCTTAGACCAGTCTTTGTTTCTTTACCTGACAGTTTCAGCTGCTCAAAGGCAGTCTTCTTCAGAGTGTCATGTGATGTTGCTGTGACGTGTCTTGTCAGCTGAATTTCTCAGCGAGAATGTGAGAAGGAAGCGGTGAGGGCGTGCAAACGTGCAGCAAAACGCAAAACACATTATCGACTGGGATGGAGCAAACATTATTGGGACAAAGGACAACAAACATTGTCGCTTGATTAAAGAGGCAATTGAAATACAGAAATGGTGCTGTTTTCCTGCCTCTACCAATATTAAGAAAGTGTAAATCAGCTGGACACGTCACAGCAACATCATGTGACACTCTGAAGAAGGCTGTCAGGCAAACATACAAACTCTGGTCTGAAAATAAAACCTTTTAAATAAATTCTGAGCAGTTTTTCTGGCTTAAGTGAATAGTTTTGTGTGCTAAAGATTTTCCAGCTTTAGGTAAATTTTCAGAAAATGTGCCAAAGCGAGGCGTTGTAGTTGACTTCTCATGTCTCTCAGCCTGGATGGTTCTCTTAATAGAGGTGGAAAATAGTAATAGTATAGTTTCAAATGCATTTCAGCATTCTCCAATATGTCCCTGTGTGACGCCCCTGTGTGTCTTTTAGGCCAAAATAATGGCGCACACTCCAGACGACTGTCACTGTGCTTCACCTAATAGGCTCCTGTGCCATTCACGCAGCCTACCTGGTCTTGATCTCTGACAGAAATACGCCCAGAGCAGATGACAAATGGACAGCTTGACGGGACTCTCTCTCATTTGTATCCCAAATAAAAGTTTTGTTACTAAGTCAAGGGCAAAAGTTTAAATTTGCTCTTGTTTTTTCATAGACTGATAGCTTCATTGTGGGTCAGAAAAAAGGGGAGGAGACATCGGCAGGGAAAGCCTGTCTAGTTTAGTTATCGGGGCGGTTCTGTCTGTGTCTTCTGTAGCATGAGCCCCCACAGATATTGTAGTACTACTAGTCATTTGAACAACAGTTTTGACATATATTTTAGTTTGTAGCTTCTATTAGTGTATTGAAGGCAAGAGAAACAATGCTTGAGAAAATGGGTAAGTCATTATCGTTTATAGTTCAACTATTATTTAAGTGGCTTTATTGTAGTTTTTGGACTTGATTGATGATCAATAACGGTGCAAAAAATAATTGTGTTTTTTGTTTTTTTTTAATTGACAAAGTTGATTGTGAGGTAATTTATTTAAACTAAATTTGGTTTGTAAATTGTGATCAGTTTCTGAACTGCAGCTGCCGAGTCATTTGTGTTGAAGAGTAGATGTGGAAAGGTAAAGGATGAGCCCGAGAGCTGGGAGATTAAGCTGCTGATTGGATATGGTTCTCGATTCAGCTCGCTGCCGGTGTCAATAACAAAGAGGAGCTACAATTGTAAAGGCTGGAAGAAGGGGTGAGACAGAGTACTTGAGGTTTGGATGTAATGGAGTCAGGACACCTAACAGGCTGTCAGATGCTGCTCACTCCTCTGTCTCACACTGCCCAGTCTGTCCCGGCTTGTGCCACAGTGCACCCTGCTGATAAATCTTAATTACACAATGGAAGGTGTGCCATCTCTTCATGATATGTTCAACCTATTACAGGTTCACTATGTAATTTTTCTGTCTTCAAAGGTAAAGCCTGGAGACGCCAGAAAAGTTATGTGCTTCTTTAAATACAGCACCTATAGCAGATTTCAGAGAAAGCCATGTTGTGCATATATTTTTTCTGTAATAATGAGGCAATATTGGCAAGTTGGCAAGTTTTAATGAATGCCATTATGTCACTCAACTGTCATATCAACTGTGTAATTTGCAGACCACTGTCCAGAAGTGAAGGATTAGGAAGAAATTCATATTTTCAGGTTGCTGGAAAATATGAAGCCAATACAATGTGATAATATGAAGCTAAGTAAGACTGGGCTGGTTGTACATGGATGGGAGACCACTAGAATACCAGGTGCATTAGGCTGGTGGCTGTGACTTTAGTGCAAACTGTCATTGTGTCTTTAGGCAAGACACTTCCCTCACTTCCTATATATGAATCTGGTGTCCTCGTGAATGATTGACGGTGGCCAGAGAGGCCAATGGTGGGGATTGGCAGCCTTGCTTTCATCAGTCTACCCCACACCAAAACCAATAATACAATGTTGTAAATCCAATGCATTATTATTGTTATAAAAACATAAACAACTAAAGCCTCTGTACAGGCTGACTGATTGATTGATGCTGGAGGAACTAGTTTGTGCCCGGATGTACAAGCGGATGGATACAGTGTTTTGGTGTCACCAGGAGAATGGGGCTGGGGGCGCTGGTGTGGCCTGCCATGTGATAGTGGTGTTCTCTAAAAGCAGCCCCTAGCCCCAGAGTAATGGTTAATCATCGTGGGAAGTGTGGAGGCAGGGTAAGTGTGCTCCTGGCCTGGTCCTGGGTTTTGCCGTGCCGTGGTGTGACAGGGCAGTCAGGCGGATGCGACGTGTGTTGTTGTAGCGATGTTGGTGGAGAAAGTCCTGTACAAGCAGCTCTGGCTGGGAGAAGAGCCGGGGCAGCTCTCCCAGATTGGACAGCAGGCAAAAATGCTGTCCATTTGGTTTTCACGGCTTTGTGTTTCCTTTGTTGTGGGTTTGAAGTCTGTTCTATAAATCTTTGCTGTTTCCTGGTACAAGCTTGATGGGACATTCTTGTTCTGTGCTACACAAGTCTGCTCTCTCAACGCAAGGCCCCGCTCAAATGATTCACTTCCCGGGACTGCAGTGTCCGAGTCAAAAGTACACGTGTGGACTGCTTTTAGTTTCAAGAATTGAAGTGTGATTTCTAAACAAGATTAATGAGCACTGTAGTCAGAAAACTATAAGATAAGCACAGACCTCCACCAAGTTAAGTATAAATACTCCATTTAAGTCCATTGAACTTTTGTTATTTGATGCTGCATAGAGTCCGTCACTCTTCCCAATTAGTTTCTTGGAAAATGGGTCCTGAAAAAGTTGGTGAGACAAGTCACTGTACACAGTTAAAAGACATTTTACAGACTAAATCACTATTTACAAACAATGAAAAACTCTTTTTGCCTTGAATAAAATAATAAGTTACTGGCTACAACTGTCTTGTGAATTATACTCTTTTGTATTACATGTTATTTCTTTTGTCACAATTTCAAATTTTGCCTCCTACATTAGCTTGTAAACAGTCACAATCCAATCATTTGCAGTGAAACTGTCATTCCTGTTTTGAGCTTTAACAGAAAGTTTTTTATGTAACAAGATATCTTAAATGAAACCAAAGGGGGGGCACTTACACTGTTTGATGTCCAAGGACATTAAAATACATCATCTTCATTATCAACCTCTTTCTTCCCGAAAGTATTATGCAAATCTAGAAGAGCTATTTCCATTTGGATGTTAAAAAGCTGTGCCTTTAGAGACAGGTGTCAACACATTTAACAGCAATATACGGTGTACTGTCTGCAGTAATGTCAAAGTGACTGGTACTATGTGCAGCACTGGCTTAAGAGTGTTCCTTTGGGAGCAAGAGATACACGTCTATTTTCAGTACTTTAAGTGAATTTGATGGCTTTGTTTTAATGGAAACATTCTTATTGTGAAATGCATTAGTTTGATTTGCAAGCTAGAGATAGCTTTTTTTTTTTAGTTCTTTTTAGCATTTATTATATCCTACAATGGTTTGCAAGGTTTCATGCATGGACTTGGTTAGACAGATGCTTATCCGTGTTCAGTGCAGCCCTGCTTATGTAACTCGGATCGACTCTGTGGCTCTTTACTGTCTCACTGGATATAACCATTGCAAGATAATTGGCTCCAGTCAGTCGCCCTGTCACTCAGGCCTGCGACAGAACTGGAGATCCACCATCTGACACATGCCCTATTAAACTCTGCTCATTTTAGTGAGCAAGTCATTTTCAAGCTTATATTTAAAATAAAATCCCTTCTCAAATTCTGTGGGTGGTCTCATCCTTCCAAGCTCAGGTTCTCCACAAGAGCGACTTTTCTGGACTGAGACGATCCATCACACAGACAAGACCCAGTTGAAGGCTGTGCAAAGAGGTCCCTGAGTCAATCCAGCACATAACTGCAGGGTGTTAAGATGCTGGTAGAGAAAGCGTACATAACCAAGTGGCTGGCATGATGTTCAGGGCCTATGTGCGGAGCATGGACTGGAAACCTCAAGGTCAAAGTGGGAAACACCTCCAAAGGGGGTAGGGAATGAGCGAGCCAAGATACTGTGGGTCTTCCAGATACAGACTGAGATAATTCTATCAGCGAACCAACCAGACATTGTGGTAGTGATGGATAAATAGTAGAGGAAAAAGAAACTAGAGAAATATCAAGGGTTCAGAGAAGAGCTGGAGAAGGCGTGGAAGGTGAAGGCAACAGTGGAGCGTGTGGTCATCAGAGCATTCGAGGCTAAACTGGAGGAGTGGCTATTGCAGATCATAGGAAAAACATCAGTGATCTCAGTCCAGCAGTGCAAAAGTGTAGTGCAAGGAACAGCAAAGATACTGTGCAGAACCCTTTAGCTCCCAGGCTTCTGGTAGAGAGAAATGAGACCACCCACCGAGCGTGATGATTTTTTTTTCTTCCTATAAACATTAGGTAAATGCTTCAGACTCTACAAAGTGTTTTAGGACTGGGATTATGGACATAATTTACTGCTTCAGTGAGCTGAACATCCCCTCTCCCATATCCAGCTACTCATGTCAGCCTAAAAGAGGGTGGCTGTCACTAAATAACTTACAACATTTTTTTTTTGTTGAGTTGCTGCCTGTGTTAAATGTCATTCAAGCACTATGAGACGCTAACCTGATTTAGGAAGGCATTACTGCTAATAGTGATGCATTTGTTTATTTATTTGTTTTTCTGTTAGACAGTGTACATTAATGAACATTTCACTGATTGTTTCAGTGAACTAAAGTTGGGCGGTTTTAAGATATTGCAACATATTAGAGTACTTCAGTTCAATAGGGTTGGGTTTTTTTTGTGTTGTTTTTTTTTTGTATGTCGAAGCACCTTATCTGAAACACCACTGGACCAATGCACCTTGTGTAGTGTGTAATTGAAAACAAATATTTACACCTGTTTTGTCTTTGTCTTTTGCAGGCACAGAAATCCTGGATCGAAAGAGCATTCAGCAAGAGAGAATGTGTTCACATCATAGTAAGCGCCAAAGACCCCCATAGGTGCGTAACATTTTCACAAATTTGGAAGTAAATTAATTACTGAGTTCTTGACCTTTCTAATCAGATCTAATATACATAATACAGTTCATTTACCTTATTACAAATGAGGAAGATTCCAGGTCATTGACAGTCACACACAACCACAATAATGCTACTCTGGTCTTAAGTATCAGCCTAACATTCACATCCAAGTACATGTAAATGTACATGTAACTTCAGTGCTATAGTTTATCTAATTTCAAAGGCAATTTCTATTCCTGTATGTCACTTGACAGTATAAGACCCCTTTTGGATAATGAAATTACACTTTCCGTCTCGCCTCCTCAGCCTCCAGTCTCTTGCTGCTCAACAGCGGCTGGTGCTGTGATGTTATTAAAATCTGTACATGAGCTAATACTACTCCTCAGGGTGACACATTCAGAAAGTCAAGTCCAATTCAGGTCACTGCTGGTGTGGGTAAGCATCATTAGCATAATTGCCAGAATGGAAATGTAAATGCAGACCAGGTACGTTTATTTTTAGTCAATATAATTTAGTTAATGCAGCGGTTCAACATTTAATTTACAAGTGAACAATACAGCTGAAGCATCTTTAAGGCATTGTTTTTCTCTCACCTTATGAGAAGGTTAGAAAACACAAAAGTCATATTGGGTTCATTAGATGTAGCCGGGCGTTTTTATATTCCTCATAATATTCATTCTACAACTCCTTGTTGCCAGAGAGAGGGAGAGAAAAGGAAACTGAGTGATTTTACAATTCTTCTGGTATGAGTAAATCGTAAGAGACCCTACAGATCCCTGTCCTCTCGTTTCACAGTGAAAAGATTAGAGTCATGTGGCCAAGTGTCAGCCTTCGTATTATTCAGGATAAAATACAAAGCACAACTGCATGTGCTGCTACAGTTACTATTATAGGACCACATCCTGCATGCATGGTACAACAATTACCATGAGTATATGCAGTAACAAACCCTTCTCCTCCAGGTATAGTGTGCATATTCTGTATGAATTGTTCAAAGGCACAGTATTTGGTCTCTATGCAAGTAACAGGAGGCGAAGAAAACACGATGAAAGGATGTGCTGCTATAAGAGCCCCAGCTAGACCTGTGTCAGGACGGACAGTACTATGTACCTGAGTGGGCCTTCAGCTGACAGCCAGAGCTTATGTTCAAACACTGTGCCCACATTATCTCACTTAAGGAATGTCACAATCAGACTTTGAGCTAAAGGTTACCTTGTCTCCCAGGTGTTGTTGTGGTCGTCTGATTGGTCAGCATGTGGGCCTGCCCCCGGGCATCTCCTCTAGTCAGAATGATAAGGCAGAGCGCTTGGCCAAAAATGACAGCTTGTCGGAGAAGTGGTCCATCAGCAAGCACACCCAGCTCAGCCCCACCGATGCCTTCGGCACCATCGAGTTCCAGGGAGGAGGACACTCCAACAAAGCCATGGTGACTATTATCAGTATTATTGAAGGTAGTATAGTAGTAGTAATATTATAGCAGAATTATCATAGTATAGTTGTCTGGATGATTTAGCAATTTTATGGGAAATATCGCACCAAATGGTTTTGTTCAAATTAGTTAGATAGATCAATTGGTCAGTTGATCAGTTGAATTGTGGATCATAGACAGTTGCAGCAGTGGGATTATTAGGCTGAATTCAGAGTGTTTAATTATTCAGTCAGACACATGTCATGTTGGGTAACTGTGTGTGAACTAGACAGATAAACAGATGCTCTACAACGCATGTGGCTCTGCAATCATAGCAAACATCTGCTGATTACCTTATGCAAAGAGTCTCTCCTACCACAGTAGATTTCCATTTTATTGGCTCTTTTACACATATGCTTTTACAGTTATAATACATAAATTCTATGGTCAGTGACATTTCCCTTCTCTTGTCCTCCAGTATGTGCGGGTGTCATACGACACAAAGCCTGATCTGCTGCTTCATCTGATGACCAAGGAGTGGCAGCTGGATCTGCCAAAGTTGCTCATCTCAGTTCACGGAGGCCTGCAGAACTTTGAACTACAGCCCAAACTCAAGCAGGTCTTTGGCAAAGGGCTCATCAAGGCTGCTATGACAACAGGAGCCTGGATCTTTACTGGAGGGGTCAACACAGGTATTTCCATAAGCTCCATCAGAACAAGTTTGTTGACAAGTACCTATGGGACGCAGTATGCGAGATTTGTAGGGCCTAAAGCAGTTGGCTGTGATCGATGCGGGTCTTGGGAGAAATTCTTGTTTTATCACGTGTGAGCAGAAGCTTGTCCTTGACTGAATTGTGATATATAAACAGCTAAATCAAACACAAAAAATGTTTAGGTAAAAACTATTTTGATGTTCAAGGCCAGTTTATCTCCTGGAAATTTTAAAACAAGAGAACGCTAATGATTAATAGAGAAGATAAGTTCTCCCAAAACAACTTAACTCTCTAATGTTCACATAGTAAGCAATAGAAAGTAAGTTTTTATGACAGAATGAGTCCAGAGTCAAAAAGAACTTGTGAGTGCTAAATAATAAATAGGTAGATGAATTGCAAAGATAGTTAAGGGTGAAGAAAGAGGAGGGGTGAGTGTCAGCAGGAGAGATGGGATTCAGTGGCCTTCTGGTATATTTTCAACCTCTATGAGCCATATCGTTTACTCAAATAATTGTTATCTGTATCAACAAGAATGTGTTATCTTTTCCAGCAGGGTATACTTGTGTTTAAAAGCATTGTACACATACCGCTGTCTTTATGTACACAGGGGTTATCCGCCATGTGGGAGATGCTCTCAAAGACCATGCCTCCAAGTCAAGAGGCAAGATCTGCACCATTGGCATCGCACCTTGGGGTATTGTTGAAAATCAGGAGGATCTTGTTGGCAAAGATGTAAGTGTCAGATTGTACAAAATGAGCAACAGTATGGCCTCTGGTACAAATAAGCTGCCGATGTACTTTCCAGCTAGTTTGCAGGGTTTTGTACTATGCTTTGCATCATTTGCAGCAGGTAGAGTAAATTGCTATTAACAGTTTATTAACTGAGATGCTGAGTTTGCCAATTCAATCAATGATAAACAGCCCTTCAAAGTCAGGTGGATCATGTGTGAAGGAGCGCCCCATGCTGACTCGTGCAAATCACCAGGAATTTACACTTAAAATTCCATCACATTGTGTCCGAGTGAACTAGTCGAGCAGAGACGATTAATGCTTGGTAGCTGGAACAAGATGATTAAATGCTCAAACTATTTTCAATGCTTGATTGGTTTTTACATTGAGCCTAATGATCAGATGCCAGACTGAGCCCCAGCAGCCAACACTAAGTCGAAGCGAACATTACTGTCGACTTGGAATTAGTAGTGTGTAATTATTTTAAACACATAAAACGACTTCACATATATTGAACGTGTTACATTTTGATTTGTGTAATATCTATGGGGTTCAGAGTGATGAAAAATGTGTTTCGTTGCCATCGCAATTAACAATTAAAACAAAATATTCTATCTTTTGAACGGTGGAAAGTACTCAAAATGGTGCCTATAAACAGGAAGCTGGAAGCCACGAATAGCAAATCAACTCTCCCCTTTCCTGCCAAATGTGTGTTTGAGAAAACGTAACTTACATTTACAGTTAAGAACAAAAATTCATTACCACATGAAAGGTTAAAATTTATTATTTCTCTAATTCAATTCGCAGTGCTGGAAAGTAACAAAATCTAAGGGTAAACGTAATGCACTTAACTTAATGTTAAGTCAGATTTTTAGGTATCTATACTATATTTGGAATATCGTTCCAAAGTCTGGGAGCCACAGACTGGAAGGATTGGTCTCCTCTGATCCGAAAACAAGTGTGAGGAACGATCAGCAGCCTCTGATCCACAGACCTGAATGTGCGAGACGGAGTGTAGGGTTGGATCAGATCGTTGATGTTATCAAATCAAATCATCAAATCAATTTATTTTTATAATGCCCAAAATCACAACAACAGTTGCCTCGATGGGCCACAGGTAAAAGCAGTTCAGATAACTGTCCCAGAATGCCCCTGTCCTTTGACCCTCCTTCGTGGCGAGGAAAAACTACAAAAAACCCCATGGGAAAAAGTAGAAACCTCGGGGAGAACCACAGTGAAGGAGAGATCCTACTCCCACGGACGGACAGGCTGCAGCTGAACTAGGACTGACGCATCCACTTGGACTGTGGAGCCAGAACCACTCAAGAGGGAGGTGGCTTTAAAGAGTTCCTCCAGGCGGACGAGGAGCAGTCCACCAGTGTAGAGAGATCCTCCAGCAGGAGATGAGGAACAGTTCATCTAAAGTAGAAGGAGTTCGTCCAGGCAGACGAGGTGTGGCTAATCCAGCTGTCCAGGCGGGTGGCGCATAGATCGTCCAGACAGGTGGGGGTGGGGGGGTCGTCACTGGAGCAGCCGCCGCAGTGCCTGAAACAGTCTCCACTCCCCGGGGGAAGTGGAGAGAAAGAGAAACATGTGAACAGCAATGAACAGACTACAGTTGAAGTAATATTAAATATTGTTGATAGATAAAGTAGGAAGAACCAGAGGATAGTGTTCAAGCTGCCATACTTCCCAGCAGAATTGCTCCAAGGGCAGCGTAGCTAAAACTGTAGGTTTTTATTTCTGTTCCTAACTGGCCTGACCATAAGCTATTTCAAAGAGGAACGTTTTGAGCCTGGTCTTAAATCTAGAGACTGTGTCGGCCTCTTTTACATGAACAGAGCTGGTTCCATAACATAGGAGCTTGGTAGCTAAATGCTCGACCTCCTACTGTGCTTTTAGAGACTCTGGGGACTAACAATAGTCCAGCATTTTGAGAACGAAGAGCTCTGTTTGGATGGTACGCTACTATTGCATCTTTGAGGTAGGATGGGGCCATATTGTTTAAAGCTTTATAAGTCAGGAGGAGGATTTTAAATTTGATTCTAAACTCAACAGGAAGCCAGTGAAGAGACTCCAACACTGGTGAAATATGATCTCTTTTTCTAGTACCTGTTAATAATCTTGCTGCTGCATTTTGAACCAGTTGAAAGCTTCTTATAGAGCTTTTAGGACACGCTATAAGCAGAGCGTTACAATAGTCTAATCTGGATGTGACAAATGCATGGATGAGTTTTTCGGCATCATCTCTGGGCAGGATTTTTCTAATTTTGGCTATGTTACGCAAATGAAAGTAGGCTGTTTTACAGGCTTGATTTATATGAGCTTTGAACGAGAGATCTTGGTCAAATAGGACCCCAAGGTTTCTTACAGTAGAGCTGGGGGCTACAGTGATATTGTCCAGAGAAACTATCTGGTCAGATAAGGAGTCTCGCAGGTGCTTAGGGCCCAGCAGAATGACCTCGGTTTTTTCGGGGTTAAGGAGCAGATAATTAAGAGCCATCCAAGTTTTTATGTCTTTCACGCAGGCACTAAGTCTGTCTACTTGATGCGTCTGATCAGGTTTCATTGATAAATACAGCTGAGTGTCATCTGCATAGCAGTGGAAGTTAATGCCATGCTTTCTGATGATCATACCTAAGGGCAGCATATAAAGAGTGAACAGAACTGGACCGAGTACTGAACCCTGCGGCACACCGTAGGTTACTTTAGAACATGGGGAAGATCTCTGGTTTACATTAACAAACTGGTACCTATCAGATAGATAGGATTTAAACCAGCTAAGGGCGGTTCCACTGACACCTACATCACATTCTAACCTCTGCAGTAGAATGTTGTGGTCGATGGTATCAAACGCTGCGCTGAGGTCCAACAGAACCAGGATTGAGACCTGTCCATCATCAGCAGCTAGAAGGGGCCTGACCATGCAGGGCTCTAAAAGTCAGCACCAAATTTTAAAAATGTATCCAATAGGAGACAGGCAGCCAATGAAGAGCTTTAAGAATAGAGGAAATGTGAGCCCGTCTGTTTGTGCAGATCTTTTGATGACACAATATTTCTGAGTTTAGAGATTTCCCTCAACTGAAAGAAACTGTTTCTTGTCAGCTGTTTAGAGTGATGCTCGAATGACCTTTATCTTTATCAAACAGAACACTGTGGTTTCTAAGGCTTGTTTTAACACAGTGGTTCTCAAACTTTCTCGCGACCCCCAAAATAAGTTCACATTTGCAACCCCCAAACACAAAAAATAGGCAACGCACAAAGTGATAAATTAGCCTTATATCTAATGTTTGATTTTATTTTGAGTATATAGACCTAGAAAAATTACTTTAATAGGCCAACAAATAGGAATATAAATTTACCACTGCATTTGAAAGGTGTCCATCCTTGTTTAAGACTATTGTATACATTTTTCCCCATCATCTGGAGACCACCAGAAATCATTTCGCGACCCCTAGTTTGAGAACCACTGTTTTAGCAGACTGGCCTAGGTCACCCAAATACTGATTTATCACTGGAAGTCATCAGGGGCAATAATCAAAGTTTCTGTTTTGTCTGCATTAAGCTGCAGAGAGTCGTTACTTAGCCATTGTTTTAATTGCACAAAGCAATTGACTAAGGAGTTAAACTTTTGGACCTCAGAGGGTTTAAAAGAGCAATATAGCTGGATATCGTCAGCAAATAGGTGAAGATACATCACTAAACTCTTTTATGATCTTTCCCAGGGGGATCATATAAAGCAAAAATAGGATAGATAGGCAGATATCATCACTGGACACTTTCAGCAAGGCCGTTTCTGTAGAATGATGTTTACGGAAACCAGACTGAAAAGTGTCATGGATGTTGTATTGCTCTAGGAAGCCTGACAATTGTTCACAGACCACCTTCTCTGAATCTTGGACAGAAATG
>CM033629.1:21185185-21222093 GCA_019453435.1 Rhinogobius similis
ACAAAAATAGGCAACGCACAAAGTGATAAATTAGCCTTATATCTAATGTTTGATTTTATTTTGAGTATATAGACCTAGAAAAATTACTTTAATAGGCCAACAAATAGGAATATAAATTTACCACTGCATTTGAAAGGTGTCCATCCTTGTTTAAGACTATTGTATACATTTTTCCCCATCATCTGGAGACCACCAGAAATCATTTCGCGACCCCTAGTTTGAGAACCACTGTTTTAGCAGACTGGCCTAGGTCACCCAAATACTGATTTATCACTGGAAGTCATCAGGGGCAATAATCAAAGTTTCTGTTTTGTCTGCATTAAGCTGCAGAGAGTCGTTACTTAGCCATTGTTTTAATTGCACAAAGCAATTGACTAAGGAGTTAAACTTTTGGACCTCAGAGGGTTTAAAAGAGCAATATAGCTGGATATCGTCAGCAAATAGGTGAAGATACATCACTAAACTCTTTTATGATCTTTCCCAGGGGGATCATATAAAGCAAAAATAGGATAGATAGGCAGATATCATCACTGGACACTTTCAGCAAGGCCGTTTCTGTAGAATGATGTTTACGGAAACCAGACTGAAAAGTGTCATGGATGTTGTATTGCTCTAGGAAGCCTGACAATTGTTCACAGACCACCTTCTCTGAATCTTGGACAGAAATGGGAGCTTTGAGATCGGTCTGAAACTATCGGGGTCTGTCGGGTCCAAATTTGTCTTTTTGAGTGATGGCTCTATTATGGCATGTTTCAGTGTATTAAAGGACAGTTTCTTTCCCAGGGCTGTCATATTTTTTTAACTCGCACTATGCTTAAACACTTTCATATGCACTATAGTTTTAAAATGTTACTAGTAATAAGTTAATACTATTATAGTACTAGCTCATAGCATGACATACTGCAACAAGTACATCTGAAGTCTGAAACACTATCAATTTTATTTTCTAAGTACTTAAGTTTTTGACATCATACTTTTACTCTAGTGTTTTTTTCCTTTGTCTATACTTTTACTTAAGCAACAAAATTGAGTTCTTCTTCCACCACTGTTGATTTGATGTAAAGTGTAACAGTTCTCCTTTCCACAGTATGTATTATGCAAACATTTTTTTAAAAGTATAATCAATCTGGAGTAAAATGTTTTCTTTCTTCTTATGCTCTTGCCTTTTCTGTACTTTCTGCCTATTGACCGAAGATACAGCCACAGCAGACTTAAGTCAAGCTAACAATGCCAATACTAATGAAATCTAATCATTTATGTTCTGTCCAGGTGGTGCGTCCATACCAGACAATGTCCAACCCAATGAGCAAACTGACTGTCCTCAACAGCCTTCATTCCCATTTCATCCTGGCAGACAACGGCACAACGGGAAAATATGGCGCTGAGGTTAAACTTCGACGCCAGCTTGAGAAACACATCTCCCTGCAGAAAATTAATACACGTGAGTCAGAGTGTGTGTACCATGACAAAGCTAACTGCCCCAGATATTTCAGATGTATTATCTGATAGTGATAATGATGAAACTTCATCCCTTGTTTTCTCAACACTTCCGAGGGTTAATTGAGTTCACATTCTATTTTAAAACCGCAAACAGACTAAAATTATCGCTATTTGGCTTTGTGCTGAACACATGCTCGCAGTATATTTTTAACACAGCCAGTAATACATCTCAGAAAGCCTTTGAAACTGTCCTATCCTTCAGGAAATAATATTTTTCCCAAACTCCAGTAGCTCAGATGAATTGTTGTTTGGACTTTTTGAATGGTATACGGAGAAACAAAGTATTGTACGAATAGCACATTAGTTGAGTCGTTCTGTGTTCCATTATGTAGAATACTACTCTATAGTTATTTGTATTTGAGGGAATCTTATTTTCATGTAAACTTATAAATATTTGATTTGATTTGTTCATTTTTTTTTTTTGAGTGATGTGACCAATGGGCTTCCCTTTGTCATCCTATGCCTGGATTCGTACAGAAGGGGCTGGGAAGGCAAAGGGGCGCCCAGTCGTCTCACAAGCGTCTGACAAGTTACTCAGGAGTCATTCAAGATGAGCCATTTTGTACAATATGCTCTGTACATCAGATGAAATCATCATCAAATCACCATCGAAACACATATTAACATTTTGCATTTTTAGCCAGTGAAAATGAATACATAATCTGCCAGCAATGTTCCTTATGTAAATGAGGCCACAAGTCTTGGGCAAAAGTAAATGCTTCATATTTATTTGAAGTATAACCCGAGGAATTGATTGTCTGTCCAAAGTCGATCAAATAGCAGGTCCGGAGAGATATGAGACTTTGCCCAAGCCGTAAAAGAGAAGAGACAACTTCAGAGGTTAAAATTCCTGCTCATGCCTGGTCAATATTTTGGTTATGAATTTTGTTTTTGGTTTTCTATGTACAGTCTCTTTCTTTGCCCAGAAACATGAAAGACGTGTGCTGGGTAGATATGCGTAATCTCCCCCTGTGGTGGTTTTGTGATGACTGGGCAATCCTGCAGCTAATCCTGCTGTGCCACCATGTGATTTTCTATGAAGCAGCGAACACTGTGTAACTCTGCTAAAGCTATTCTCTCCATCATTTAAAGGACATTTTTAGGTGAAGGAATGGATTCTTTTTGGTCACGGACATCTGGCATTCATAAGGTTATTAGGGTGGGATTCTTGTAGCCAGCGCTCTCATTTCGCACATAACACCTTTTCATTTCACATTAGCCGGAGTGTTGCCACCTGTCAGATCTCATACTGGGATTACACTTGTGAGTGTCCCCTCCCATTGTGCCCTTCTTGGTGCATTTCAGTGGATAAGGTGTTTTCTCTACAGTTTAAACAAGACAAACACATTTAGGAACAGCTATCAGGGTAAACCACTTACACCTTGGTTACCACTATTGATGATGAAGGATGAAGCTCTAAAGTAAACTAAAATTTGTTCATGTACATTTGAGTGTTTTCTACCTCTCAGTCATAAAGGGAGAAAAGCAGAGACTGCAAGCTGTTATCTTCTGTAGTTGTTTAAATGCGTCAGTCAATTGAAAGCACACGAGGGATGTAAGATATTAACACAATTTGTTTGTGCGGCTTCACAATAAGTTTTTTTCCAATCCATTTAATTTAGCAGACATAACTACTGTGTTTGAATATGCTTTAACTGCATATATCTACTGTGTGACCTTCACTGACCTTTGTAAAGAAGTGGTTTCATTAATCACCCCAAAGGTAAAAGATGAAGGGACTGCGCAGTAATTGAATCCAGGAGCCGTAAGGTCTTCCACTGCAGATTAGCCCTGACATTGTGACCTCAACTGTGGAGGAGCCTATAGTCAAGAGATTATAGTTAAACTATGGACAGGAGGTGTCAAGAAGGGAGTTATATTCAATTTCAAGTGTCATAAGTGAAAAGAGATTTTACATCTCTTTTCAATTTGGAGATAAAACAATGTTCTTTTAGCACAATGAGATTTTTGATAAGAAGTTGTAACATACCTCCCTTTTATATAAATCTATTGTAAAAAATAAACCAAGTGCAAATAAATAGATTCTTTTGTGCGATGCAGTAGGCTCCTGAGGTACAATATTGACAAAAGAAATCAATTGGCATAAGCAAACCAAGTATAGGTGTGAAGCTGTAGATTTAATAGGTGAACATTTGCATTCAGACTACATTCAAATGAATTCATATTTGACATGCGAACAAGAGACTGAAGAGAATGTCTGTTCATGCACCAATAGTCTCAAAAAAACAATGTCAAGATGATCAGCATGAACTTGTGGATTGTTTGCCCTGTGGGACATTGGTAAAAGTACAGGGTGAAGTTGCTCCCGGAGTTAGTTCAGGTTTTGAGTTTGCATGAATGACAACATGCTATTTGGTGTGGAAAGGTCACAGGTGCATGTCAATAAATTAGAATAAGAAAGGTTCAGAGGTCAAGTGATTTTGTTTAGCTCAATCCAAAATAAAAATGTAACAATTATTAAAACACTTGTAACGTGCCTAAATATTAAAGACAGCAAATATATAAGTAATAAATACACACAATTCTGTGTGATTTATGACATGGAGGAGAGGTTGTGGATGGTTAGGACTGTAGAAATAAGTAGGAACACATTAATTGTCACGGTAATGCGACACATGCATCAGTAGCTTAGCTGTAACTTGTTCAAATGAGATCACAACATTCTACACTGCCCATAGTTTAAAACGGAGCTGATGGGGAGGTCAGAATTCAACAGTTAGTGTTATATGGGCCACTGGACGAAAATTATGACATTTATTGTATAACAGTTCAACTTTACTTTTAAATAAAGGCTTGCATGAATATGCTATTCTGTTAATTAGACATAAACATCTTACATGTGACTCTTTCCAGACCCCCTCATTTCCTTCTCCCTCTGTTTATAGAGAAAGTACAGTAAAGATTTAAATGTATGGTGGTTCCCTATTATACATCTCTTGGCTTTTGTTGTTTTGTGCATGGATACATTGAAAACAGAAAAGCTACAGAGAAAAGGCTTGCTTTGATTTGTGCGACTGTGGCTGCAGTGTTCTCTCTTATCTCCATCTTGGGAGGCCAGTGTGTTGGCGCTGAATGCTCAGATGTCACCTTGAGCTCTGAGGGGGGCAAGTGACATCTTACGGACTGAATGATCAATCAAGAAAGTTATGGACTGATTAAAAATGAAAATAATGATTCATCTCTGACATTGAAATGTAATCTTGTGTAAAGTAGCTAAAATTACTATATTTCTGAAAATGTCAACAATTCATGTCATGTCATGTTTCTGATAGAGCAACAATTCAATTGTGCTGCCCACAAGCTTGGAAAAATGGAGGGCAAAACCACTGCAGGCTAATTTGCAAGATTAACACAGTGATTATTTATTATATAGTGCTATAGCTTTCAATTAATTATTTATTACAAATATTCAATGCTATCACAATCAAATGTTGTAACAGTATAACGCATACATGTGGCCATCTGTGGCCTTTTGCAGTTCTGTTAATTAGTTAATTTAGACCATTTTTTAAGTTTGAATTTGATTTTTTTTTGTACTTCCCAATTTTATCTCCCTATATAACACTTTGTTTACATGTATGCACACCCTTCTGTATGGGATGGGATGACTCTTAAACCAATCAGCCATGGCACAGCTGTGCTCTCTCCCTTATCTGCTTCTCTGTGCACTTCCATTGAACTGAATTCTGCTTTAGATTCTCAACATACATGGTGTCTTATAAGTCATCAATATCAATACTTCATCTGATATATACACACGTGCTGGTGACAAAAAATACAGAAGGAAAAAAAGGAAAAAGAAAATGCATTTCATTAACCTGCTTCTTCCACGCCGCTCTCTCCTGATTTGGGGTTGTGTGATGTGTTGTGGCACAGTGTTTTACCTCTTTGAAGTAGACAAGGCCCCTAAAATATTCGCCTTATGTAACTGTCCCTGTTCCACGGCTGCACGAGGCTGTGTGAGGCAAAGCGTAATGGTGCTGCTGCTGGATGTGCCTCCAATTGTGTGCGTATATTGTATGTAAGTGTGCGTTTGTATGTGTTCTACTGCCAGAGAGACAGAGCCTGATCTCTCCTCCAGTGTGAATAATGCAGGCCATGGGCCACTTTAACACAGCTTTCAAATTAGGAGACTCACAACACCTGGCACAAAACATGAGCTCATAAAACTGTGGCTATATGAGTGAACGCAGGAAAAAGCAAATATAAGGTTAAATGTTTAAGCAATAGTTTGGACTAGCATGAGGTTTGGAGGTACAGTAGCTCAGTGTGAATGGATTAATAGGATAAATAGCAGGTGGGAGGGGTTGAGCCAGGAAAGTAAAACAAGGGAAAGTAACTCCATTTAGGATTTAGAAAATGATGTTCAAATTTGCAGAGGCTTCTCCTGTATGTAGCCCTAGCATGTGCAGAAAACCCACCTGCTAATTATGCACAATTATCCTAAAGCGTCTGTGATTAGCAGGCACAGCGCCAGAGCCAGGTTTATTCGTGCAGCGCACACAGCAGAGCCACAGGAACGACACACAAAGTAGGCTGGTTATTTTTGGTCCAGGTGCTTTATAAAAAGACAGGCTGCCATAATTAGCAGCATTCTTTTTACAAGTGATGACAGCTGTCACATTTACTCTCAATTTTTCTATTTATGTACCGATTGTAGCTTTTTTGAGACCCTTTGTTGTCAATTTTCTATGATCCTTTTTAATGCTATGTACCAATGGAATGGTAAGTAAACATTTTTCTCACACATTCACTGTGTCTTTGTGCAGGTATTGGTCAGGGTGTGCCTGTGGTGGCTCTGATCGTTGAAGGAGGGCCTAATGTGATCTCAATAGTGCTGGAGTACCTCAGGGACACACCTCCAGTCCCAGTGGTTGTTTGTGATGGCAGTGGCCGAGCCTCAGACATCTTGGCCTTCGGACACAAATACTCAGAGGAGGGAGGGTATGGATTCTCAATAATTCAAGAGAGTTACAAAAGTGAAGAGCTATTAATTATATACTACTACTATCCTGTTGGTTTAGTGCCAAAAATATTCAGTTCTTCTTCATTGTTTTACAATTAATTTGATTGTCAGTCAGTTGTGTATTGTGTCTCATAATGTACATTTCAGTCTACTACTTTCGTCAGCTTTAATACAAATGAATGTATGAAATTAGTTTGTGCTGTAAATACAAGATGCAGAAAGTCAATTTAAATGCATTCATCATGGTACAAAGGGAGGATAATGTAATGCTCATAGACAGACCCTAATCTTTGTTTCTCTTTCTGATTCACGGCTCATCTGGCTTCCTGGCTCTTTCGTCTCCTCACAACTTTGCTGCTCCAGGATAATTAACGAATCTCTAAGAGACCAGTTACTGGTGACTATCCAGAAGACTTTCACCTACAGCCGCACACAGGCACAGCATCTGTTCATCATCCTCATGGAATGCATGAAGAAGAAGGAGCTGGTGAGTGTGCACCCGTATGTGTACATAAATAACAAAGCACTCTTCCATGACAAATAATTTAAGTAAATGTTTTATATATAATGTTTAATGTTTATATATATATATATATATATATATATATATATACACTGTAAATGACTTAAGCTAAGGAGGCCAAACTGTTTTCATGAAACCATGGAGGGCTGCAATCGACATGACAATGACATGAATCATTCAAAATGTTGTATTTGACATTTGGGCCAGTTCGGCAGGAAGTCTGAGGGCTGAGCCTGGGCTGAGTTTGGACATCCTTGAACTAAAGCGTAGGCTCCAAATCTTATGTTTGTATTTTTATTCCCTTCACGATAAAGATGAGAATATGAAATGAAGCCTTGACAAATTGATTTGCCAAACGGAGCTTTGTCATCATGACATTTATATTGAACCAATTACTAGACCATTTAATGAATGATAGAGGATGTTAACTTTATGTAAATGTATTCAGGTGGCCTTCACCTTGAGAGTGTGTAAACCCAGTGGGAGGACTCATGCCTTTCCAAGCACAGCACTGACACACATGTTCCTCAGGGACTAGACCTACCCTTTTTAAGCACCGTCTGTCACAGACAACCAGCATCTTATGGAGGAAGTGGATGTTTTATGTGTCACCATGTGTGCATTTACATAAATGTGTTTGCCATATACTCTGCATGAGTTAATCATGCTTCACAGATTATATAGTATAGGCTGTCGACACAGTTGTGGACATAAGATTGAAAGTACCATCCCAGTATGTAATGTGCACATGAAACCCCCTACTAAAGAGATGAGTGGCACGTCCTTATTACGCTCACAATGTTAGCCAAATAAACAGCTTTCTGTTATTTCATCATAACTTCAGCCTTTAGTCGATTTGTTGTACATTTAGCAAACGACAGCTTGTTCCTACAGAGTGGACAAGGTTTTTCTCCACATTTGTTTGGAGGACACTGCTCTTGAAATGGAGATTGCCTATCTATAGCATGATAGCAAACTGGTGCTAATATGCTGTTTGAAAGCATTTATTTTCTTATTATCTCTGCCGCATGGACAAGCACACTGTTTGCACCCTGCAGAGATGCTCCAAAGACAAGATGATGGTGACTGTTGAAGCGCAGCCCACAACAGTTTTGACATCTCCTTCTTTACTCTGAGTTTTCTGAGAAGCACCACAGGAGCGTGCAACAAGAAACAAACAAATTGACCATTTGGAGAAGTTGTAAAACTGTGTGTTTAAACTGCCTCATTTTGTCAGTGCACATTCATGGAAAAAAGCTGGTGTACAATGTCATGTCATTTTTTGCTACTTTTATTAAACATTGTCAAGATAGTCTGTGTCAGTGATAGTCAATGGTTTTCTGGGTGTTGTAATCTACTTTACATTTTGATTTACAACAGAATAAATGGCAAGTAGTATATAAAGTTATAGACCAGCTAACCACATTATAGTGGGTGTCTGGAGGCAGAAAATTAATGTACTTCTTCCTTGTGTTTCTGTTATCAGTTACATGTTATCACTATTGACATCAAAGAGACAGAAGGGGTTGTGTCTGTTAATAAGACTCACATTTTTTATCGGACTGGGTGAAGGTGTTTCTCATCAGTTTGTATTGTCAAAAGTAGTTTGTCAAAGGAAGTGGTGACAGGTGATGCCTGTGGTAAGGAAAGGGTGCAGTGTGGTTCCATGTAACAGATCTTTTACTTTGACTCAAACTGATAAAGAAGCTGAAGATTAGTTGGAATGAGAACACATGAGATTATGGCCACCATTTAGAATGTTTTAGCAACAAGTTGAATGCAACATACGCTTATTGTTTTAGACACATTAGAAGAACATTGGTTATTTGTTTTAAGTCACATAATTCTTTAGCAGTAAATGGTTTAAAGATTGTCCAGGAGCAGGTATGTTGACAATTAAACCACTCGAGCTTGAGAAAATAAGAGTAAAGAGGAGATGGACTGGCTTTGTTGAAGTGCTGTGTTTATCTGCGTGCCCGAGAGGCCAAGTGGAGGAAGCGGTGACTTTATTTCCTTATTTTCAGCATGTTGGTTTATTCATGTAGACATTTTGTGCTTCAGTTACTTCCCTGCTTCCTTGGCTGTTTGCCATGCTCACAACTGTTTATTTTTATGAGGCACAATATGACTACAGTTCATCTGAAACGTTTTTTGTGTATGTTAATCTTTATTTGTGCGGCCCATTTCTTAATTTCCTCATGTTGCTTCACCTTGTGACTGGATCCCCCATTTGGGTATGAATTATTTAGGAGGCAATTGTCCTTATATGTTTAATTCGGATTAAATATGGAGTAGGTACTGCAGACCCACTGTGTTCTCCCCGCCTCCTGTCAACAGAAACTAAGAAGGAGTAGGAGGAAGATGAGGAAGAGAACAAGTGACTTAAATGGACCAGGAGTGAGAGGGAGGGCTGGAAGCAAGGGAGCAGCAGAAAAGTTCCAAGATGAAGGAGATTATTTGGACATAAACCAAATTCCAGCAAACCGCCAGAGTTACAGAAGAAGAAAGAAGAGGCACAATAACTGCAATTATCCTCCAACATCTTCTAAATATTTAATAGTCATATTTATTTTATGCACACGCCATGATTAGCATAGTGTTTTTTATCATACCATTTACAACACTCAACACTTGGACCACAGAAGATGCTCCACTGCGTACAGAAGAAGTGTGCGTTGTGTATGCACATGTCGCAGCATGAGTCCATGCCTGTTAAATGAAGATGAATGTTTTCTAATCAGTGTGGCTCATTGCTGCGTGAAGACCACTTTTCCAATCCTCTAAGCATGGAGTTCAGCCTTTCCGTTTCACATCCTTCCTGCTATGTTTTTCATTCCTTAAACAGCCACAGTTTGGTGACATTAAAGCATACTGTACCTTCGTCTTCGGTTGCTAAATGGTGTAATAGTGCAAGTCCTGATGTAAAATAAGCCGTCCAGTTTTGTTGCTTAACATTCTTGCACTCAACTCATACTTGCATGTTTGCTATAGGACAAAAGCAATGGGCACAAGCTCAGTGTTTGCTCTCCCTGGTAATGAGTCCCTGAGCGGTCACTGGGATTAAATTAGTAACCCTTTATTGTGTGATTTGGTTGCTCTGCCCAAGCTGCTGTAGAGCCTCGTGCAAAACAGGTTGCACTATTCCAAAGGGTCACCTTGGGGATACGGCTTAGGAAGAGAGGAAGAAGCAGAGAGGAAGTGGAGGAGGACAAGGCGGGTGATGCATGTAACAGTGGGAGGTTGTTGCTAGATTAGCGCCTGGAGGCGGGAGTGAGGCTGTAGGATGAGGTGTGAAAGGATAGTGCTGGAGGTAAAGGTGAATGGACCTGAAGGGAGAGAGGAAACAAAAGCCAACACCTGCTATAATCATTACCTCTCCTCCGCTGCATCACCATCCATCTTGTCCTGATGCAGCCAAGAGCTCAGTTTATGAGGAAGCGCTGCTGTCCTGCAGAGTATCTCTAATTGTAAGGGCAGTTTACTGTTTGTAGCTGTCTCTATACATACACAAGTACAGGTTAAGGATACAAAAATTATGTCAAACTTACAATTGACTTAAAAATTGAATGTTTAATAAAGAATACTTACATTGTGTATGTGCCATCATTATAGAAAGTTGATATCTACTATGTATTTTTTTTTTTTTTTTTTTTTTTACTTTTTTTTTTTGTAAAACATGTAAGACTCCAAATCCCGGATTTGTTTTACTCTCAAAAGCAGAGCAGTCGTTTTCGCATGCTTGAAAGCACATGGACTTGGTTAGATCATAGTATTGCTTGTGTGTGCTAAACAGATGGCTCCCTAAATGTGTTGTTAGCATCAATTAGAATGGAAGCCGAGGCATTCTACCAAAGAATAATCTCGCCACTGGCACAGTATGACTAAAGTCAGAAATGCACAAGAAATTACCGACTGTGCCGCACACTTATTGGTCTGTGTGCTCATAAGAAATCTCAATCGATATTTTCATATCCCATCGCACCTCTATTTCACCTGGGGAAAGACCTCCTGATTACACACGTGGCTACACACAGATCTAACTTCACACACCCGATGCTATTAGTGATTGATTTTGCAATGCATGATACAGGGGGAAGATATGAGATGATGTCTTGGTCTCGTTACTCTGTGAGGGCAGAGCCAATGCATCATCGACATATGGTTTACAACAGATGAATGAGCATCTCAATAGAGACTGAATCATCAGACTCAGCTATAATACTTTTACATTCTGATGTAAGGAAAGTGTGGAAGAGGAGGGTTATCCCACAATGTTGCAACATTCCCTGAGGGTGCATGCAGCCGCAGCAAATCCCACAGATTCCTGAAGCTCCACAAAATGAAGCCATTTAGAGGGAAAGATGGGCTGCAGGGAGGAGAGGAAGGTGGGAGGAGATGGATGTGTGGATGGAAAGATTAGAGAATAGCTCGTTGGGCATTCAGAACACGCATCCTCCGTACACGGTTCTCACAAGGTGCCCTTCCCACATGCACGACCATACAAGCATTTGTGCACATGTATACATATGTTACTTCTGCAATGCCACACAAGCTTCTTTACATCAGAAAGATTATCCACCAAAGCTGTGCCATCACTCACGATTCCCTGCTAGCGCTGTGGCTTTGATCCTAGAGCCATTACACACAGGACAGAAATTACATCAAAAATGTCAGTTTGCGTGCAATACACCATACGGCTTAACTGCCTTTGGAATTAAACTACATTTAATGTTATTTGACATTTGACATAACACATAAAATAATATTTGTATTTGTAAGTTGTTTGTTTTTATGCTTTGTTTGTGTGCTATGTGCAGATTGTTGAAATAGTTTGTCTCATTTTTTCTGTACTTTTTTTCTGGAGAGAGAGTCGACTAATATTTCTGCATATTCAGGCGGGACAAGTATCTTTTTCACTAATTCAAAGATTTAAAATGAAAGACAGTGACAGTGTTACAAATATTATATTTTTTAATGTGTTTCAATCAGATTTTCTTTTTGTCTTACAATGTGTCAGATTACAGTTTTCCGAATGGGGTCAGAGGGTCATCAGGACATTGACCTGGCCATCCTTACTGCATTACTCAAAGGTGAGTATGTGTTTGTGCGTCTGTTTGAGTACTGCTAGTTTTACACAGTTGTAATGTAAGTGGCTCCCATATCGCCATATCTCCAGGGATGTTGTTATTTAGACACTTCTGTAGAATGGAAGCTTTTACTGGCCCACTTTCAGTATTCAGCACAAAGGCAGCTTAAACATAGACATGTGATTGTATATATTTTTGGTCCAACACTACTGTTTTGCAAATAACATTAAGGAATGCATATAGAGCCATCATGAAGATCTAAGATCTAAGTCAGAGAACAAATACAAAGACAGTACAGTCCCGACCTATACCTGGATGAACTAAAACTATAATTCACAAGTGTATTAGCTACCTTTTCGTCATGAATTGGTTTGGTTATTGCTAATTCTGTACTATCTTTGGGACAACTGTGATGTCATAAATAAAACAAATGCAGTCTTTCACTCATTAAAAAGTTTAGATTTTTTAATTGTTTGCTTTGACAAGTTCGAATTCAGGTAAGCGTTTTAGTATGCATCAAGCTCGCAACAGCACCTGGAGCATTATTATTTAGCATCAGGAACACAGCTGCTCATTAAATCTCTTTTTACAGATGACTGATTATTGACTAGCAGTAACAAAAAATGTTTTTGTTCATTTTATCACAGCAACTTTTATTTCGCTTTTGATTATTTACTAAACCATTTTCAAAAACTAAATGTAATCTATAATACAAGTCATAACGAAATTATGATTTAGATTTCGTAGCTTTAAAGGTCATTGTGTATGTAGAGTGTGAAATGAGTCATACTACATTGTTACTGTAGATTGTCTGAATACAATTTTAAAACCTAACAATAAAGATTTTTTCTAAAGCAAAACACTATTAACCTTATTAACCTTATTGCTTAACAAATTGCTTCATAGTGCCCCGTATTGAACTGCAGTAGCTCGGTTTAAAAGTGCAGACATCGTAATTAAACTCAACCACTGATTGTTCTTCATCCGATTTTACGCTTCACTGTTCCTTCTTGGCCGGCTCTTTCTTCTCCGGCCTCTGCTCAAGCCCACGCACACAGGACCCACAGATCCATACCTTTGATTGGTTGTTCAGTGGCTCTTATTGATTAAGATTGCATTTGGCTCTTTAGGGAATGCAACATTAACCAGGTGCTTTGGAGTTTTCAAACATCCACCACACATACCTTTGCATGTAGACTAGGCAGTGTGTATTTCTCACAACCAAACAGTGGTCTTGTGTGGAAGATTGACTAAATCACAGACTGATCTTTCTAGTATTTGTAAACAGAAGCACCAGTTTTGAAAGAGCACTAAGCTTGATCACTGCGACACACTTGTAAGTATAAGTAATTAGAATTAGAAGAAAGTGTGGTAGAATTTAGCCGTTTTATGTAATCTTGACGTATCTTAAAGTATCAAAATAGCACAAGCTTCTCCAAACTGCACACATCTTCACTTGTGGAAGAGGGCTATAGTTCTGCTGTCTAACATTTTCAATGAGAAAGGGCAAAGCTTGTGCCCAGTTAGAGTAAAATGTCTTGCATTATGTATGTGTAGCAGTCTGTCTGCATGATTTCATCGCCCTATTGTACAACATTGTCCTTTTTTGTCAATCTCAAGAAATGGTTTCTGTTGCTTATTCTGTACAATTATTTCTAACTCATTGGTCATGTGACTTACAGGGTCTTTTTCACGCTCTGTTTTTGTTGCCCTTTTTGATTTTTGCATGACATGACATTTAGATAAATGAGAGGAGGAAGAAGAAGCTGAATGCTATTGAGGCGGAGAAAAAAGAAGAGAAATGTTTCTTTTAAATGTGGCTCTATGGTAAACTGCATGAGGCCTTCTGTGACTGGCTCAATGAGACACGTTAAGGCTTTTAGTGTAGAATAAAATCAGTCACATCCTGCCTGAGAGCCTTTTAAAACACTGGATTAGACTTCTTTGCTGAAGAACTAAGCCACTGCCTGAAGCTCAACATTGCAGAGCAGAAGAGAGCTCAGAGAGGAGGCTGCTGTGTAAGAGCAGGAAGGATACAAACCACCAACTGACGAAGTAACAGGCCGTTGATAGGCTAATTAATGGTCTGTCAAAGGTAGTCAATAAGATGAGAAAGACTGCTGCATAAAGTCCCCGCCCTCAGTCCCTAGACGCAAGCTCACAGCATGCCTCAAGTCTAGATAAGAGAAGACCACCCTTCTTTTAATATAGTGCTGTTTATATCTACACAGCTCTTATTAACATGGCTGTCTGAACTCACACCATTAAGCTCCAGTAATGTTAAGGACCTAAGAGAGCAAATGATACTAGGAAGCTTATTAAAATGTCTGCTACTAAGGATTATTCTTCTTCACATTAGCCCAGATTTCTCTAAAGGCAGTCACAAACCTCTTCCCCTCCCACATACTTTTTGCACTCCTCCTAGTGGGTGTCTGATTTGCTCTTGTTGCCAGCAGAGCATGGTTTTCAGTTCCATTAACATTCTTTAAAACATTGTTAACTGTTTTAAGTGTCTAATCGCACTATTAATAGCTTAATCTTCTCTAGGTGCCAATGCCTCTGCGCCTGATCAGTTGAGTTTAGCTTTGGCTTGGAACCGGGTGGACATCGCTCGCAGTCAAATCTTCATCTATGGACAGCAATGGCCTGTAAGAAATACATTTACTTGTTGAATCCAAAATAATCTCCACACATTGATTTAGGCCCTTTATTTTATTTAATAATGGTGATGTCACAGTTTTCTTATAACAATCTGTAGGAAATGACAAATAGATAGAAAAAAAAAGAAGAACTGATAGGTTACGGTTGAAAGAATAATGCATGAATCCACATGTAATGAAGTAGAGGTGTTGTGATATTAACAAATAAAGAAAATAAAAATTGTAAAAGTTTCTCACAAAAGATCTATCCTCATAGCCTTCTTCTCTACTAAATTAATTATTGAAACCTCTGCAGAGACTGGTTCGGGCTATGTTCACTGTGTTTTACTTTGGATTCCTGTATTGTACAGTACAAGATGTTCATAATTTACTGTAGATTTTACTGTTTTCACACAGGTTGGATCTCTGGAGCAGGCGATGTTAGATGCCTTAGTTCTTGACAGAGTGGACTTTGTCAAACTCTTAATTGAAAATGGAGTCAGTATGCATCGTTTCCTAACCCTTTCCAGACTAGAGGAGCTTTACAACACGGTAATGACATAACAATATTAGTCCCTTACACTTTACAGCAAGCACAGGAACTGTAATAAAGTAAACTCTTTCATTCGCATTGTTAAATGGAGTACCATTCCTCATTGTATCACTAGCTTCAAGGAAAAAAATAATAATAATAAAATATATATATATATATATATAGTATTGTATATATATTGTAGCCAGATATAAAGCATATGGTTGACTTTTTTGTGTATAGATTGAAATGAATTTACTCATATTTGCTTTTCACAATTCTTATTTTTGTATTTTTTTTAATTTTTTTTTACCTGAATAAGCATGATTATCGATTAACTGAATAATCTTGACATCCCTACTATATACAGTTTTTATTAATAGTATACAATTGACCATGCTATCTATGTTGTTATATACAGACAGTGGGTAGTTAGGGTTAGGGATTGGGATTAGGATTGTCAAAATTATTTGATGATTGATAATTGTGATTGTTCAGATACAATATAATATTGAGAATAAAAATATAATAATCGTGACCTTTTTAAAAGCAAAGAGTTATTTCAATTCAATCTATACTCTATAATGAAAAGTGCTTTTATCTTTTTATCTGTTTATGTCCCATCCAGTTTACTTTATTGTTTAGAAAGTTTGATTTCATAAAGCTGGTCACATACTAGAGGTTTGGTGACTATCAGACAATGTAAATGACAGTAAATCAAGTATTTCCCTGATGTCTGGTTGTGCTGTCAATGATTGTTAATGCTTGTAAAATTGTTTCTTCTCACAATAATTGTAAAACTAAAATTGTATATTGTATTCACCTTATTCCGGAAGTTGCTGTACGCGCCGCTGTCTTGTCTCTGTTGTATTAGTTTACATGGAGCAGACGAGCTCAACAGAAAATAAGTTCTACATGGACTAAAAAGCCATTTTCAGACTGACCAGGAAATCGTTGCGTTGTTGACTTGTTGTTGCTCGTGTTGATTAAACATTTTACACAAATCAACCTACTTTATGTAAAATTTTAGCGGCAAGAGGTTTCCCTCGTTCGTCATTAGCTTTAACGGGGTTATTGTCTAACGGAAGTGTGTTTACAACAAAAGTGCGTATCTGTGGCAAAAAACGGCAAAAGTGGGCGGGGCGGAATAAGGTGAATAGACCTATAACACATTTTAAAGCATGATATATTTCTACAGAAATAATAATATAAAGCAGGATAACCCATGTAAACCTTTTTGTTTTTAATGAACAGCATGAGCTGCAACAAATAAATAGCAGGATGAAACCCTCTACAGCTCCACACATGTGCAAAGACCATAAAGACACAATAAATATTGGGCCTATATATATTTTCTTCTGTCTGTCATCTATTGAACAATAAGTCGATATAGTAATTATCGTGGCAGGCCTAATGTTGTGACATCTCTAGTTTCAATGTAGGGATATGTTTTTCTGTCACACTTCTGTTACTGCCTCCCTTTGTGGGATGAATGAGGAATGGCTTCTCACCATCCATGGCCCTGAGGGGATTTTTGTCGAAGGTGCGAAAATGATGAAAATTTCACACAACCAAAAGTGGATTGCCCTACGGCATGAAATATAGAAAATGAAATAAATCTTGCTCAAATACATGTACAGATCTTACGATGTTGATATACGCTAACGGCTAACCATTTGTGTTATATTGTTTTTATGTTTCCAGAGACACGGGCCGTCCAACACGCTGTACCACCTCGTCAGGGATGTCAAAAAGGTATGTGCATTAGTGTTGTCAGTCTGGGAATGACAACTTCGATGTGTGTCATAGCGACATAACATAGATGTTGCTTTCTTGCTGTGGGTTTTATTGTGTTGGTGTGAGCAGTAGAGGCTGGCTTTTCTTTTTCAGCTGGATTTACAGGCTGCAGTGGCTGTATAAAGCTGTGCACGACCCTCATCTGTAGAGCTGCTGCAAATTACCCCATTATCTCACTCTCTCTCTCACACACACACACTCGCACACACGCACACACGCACACTAAAACACAACTACTGTACATTGTTTTTGTTACACTGTTTCTTTCACAGAGTACCATATTGATCAAACTGTAATGGATCTGTTGTGAGGCTGATGTTAACTTCACAAAAGGCATCAATTTGTTCCATTTGGAAAATTGCTACCTGCAGATTCTTTTGTGTTATTGATACAAGAAGGCAAAAACCTACAGCGATATTGCAAATCATATAATTTATAATAGTAATATAAATAATATACAAGTGTTGACAGACTAAAACACTTATTAGTGCATGGCCTAGCGGCACCATCCTCAGAGCTTTGTGTTCTTGCTATAGTAAGTCTATAGCTGATTGTGTTGCGTAGATTGCTAGTTAGATACCTGCCTGGATCTATAGTGTGTCACCCATGTCCATGTCGTCGTACATTGCCTCTTAGATCTTTGAGTCATAGTTGGTGTGGTTCAAACACAAAGGTGTTCACTGTAGTTTGTGAGAGTAACATTCAAGTCTAATCAGATCCTGCTCAGTACAAACGCTGAGTCAGAAAAGACCTAGAGATTGGATTGCGGACTGCTGCTAAAACAGAAATTGCTTTCCTTCCTGAAAAAATAAGATTCATCTTTGTTGACCAAAATTGGTTGCAACTTTACGTTTTTTTTTTTTATTACCGGAAATAAAAGTAATTCTTGTCACACCAGACAGACACTGCACTACACAGCGGCCTATTGGGATTGTCAGTAATAGACAGCAGTTTGATTGTGTTGTGTATGTGAGTCACTTAAGTTTTCTTTTGTTTGTTTATTTGCAAATTAGTGACTAAGCTAAAAGTTTGTTTTAGAATGTAAATGTTTTTTCCGCTCAAAAGTTGTTAACATTTATTAGCTCCTTTTTTCCTGCCAAAGGGAGTTTAAAAGGACTATGCTGACCACAAAGCATCGTCTTTGAACTTCGCCTTTATCAAGGCAATTAAAAATGGCTATCTTGACTAGAAGTTTCGACCCTTTGCCTTTCACACTGTGCATTATTGTTCACAGATACTATAACTGCAAATAGCAGATGAAAACCATGTTTCTTGAAAGAATAAACTGCATATGTGTAAATAACTGTATACTGTTCTATAATTCTTAATACGTTTGATCATTCTCTTTTTATTTTCACATAAAAGGCCATAAGAGCTTAAAGCAGATAAATACTGCATGAGATAATAGAAGGATATAAAAGGAGTCTGAATTACTTTTATTCATCCTCAAGGGGTAATTCTTTTTGTTGCACACATGCAGCCAACCAGCAGAAGAAATGGAGTTACTGTATAAAGAAATAAATACATTAATAAGAAAACAAACAAAACCTAAACTAAACATCTGGTGAAAAGTAGAATAAACTTAACTTAACTTATAACAACACAACAACAACCTACTTACATATGTACAATTTTACAACAGTTTTAAAACTTTGTAGTGTGTAATATAGCTATATAAAAAACAATCAACCAAGAACATATAGCATACAAATAATGATACTCTCCTCCAGCAGTGGTAACTAAATCTCTTCATACTGATCATCCTCTCTTCCAGGCTACTTATCTTTTAACTTTCAATTAAAAATGTAACTTATTTCTTTTCAGCTTCTTCACTCAAATGCAAACTTTTTGTAAGACTTTCTGCACATGGTTCAGTAACTTGTGCAAGTTTTGAACTAAATTTGAGTCTGGAAAAGAGTGCCATTGATCCAAACTTGGTGTGGTCCATCTCCTTTACCATTATACTGTTTAGTGCACTCACTGACGTTGTGTGTTTTTTTCAAGCGGGAATATCCAGGGTTCAGTTGGATCTACTTCAAGGTGAATGCGATAATGATGTTTTCTCTCATAGCCAAGAACAGTTTGATATGGATTTGTAGCGTGTGTGTATAACTGTTCGTTCCTCTTTGACTTTCCTGATTTTAAATCCCTTGACTGAGACTGCCATCAATAATATACTCCTTATTTTTTATCTTTTTCTAGGGAAACCTGCCTCCTGACTACCGCATCAGCCTCATCGACATTGGATTGGTCATTGAATATCTGATGGGCGGCGCTTATCGTTGTAATTACACCAGGAAGAGGTTCAGGACCCTATACCACAACCTGTTTGGCCCCAAGAGAGTAAGTGGAAGGATAATAATGAGCAGATGATTCCTACCTGGCATTTGGGTTTATTTCAGCATATAGTATATTTGGTGTTGACGTTCCTTTTCATCACACTGTAAATACATGCCTGCCAGAGAATTGCTGAAAATACCTTGATAAAGCCAACTCATGGCAACAACAGATCATATGTAGAGACCTGAAGAATGTGTCAGAGAAGTCAGCTCACATATGCCGTTTCAGCTGTGCACACGTATGCTTTCGTGCACACAGACACACGTTAACTAAGAACAAAGCCTTGAAATAGATGCAGATATCCAAATCCCCACAGGAGGCCTGGGCTATTTTTACCAGCTCAGATGATGGCTCATGAATGCATAATTCATACATGCCCTGCTTTAATATAGATACACAGTACAGTACCAGTTGCACAAATGTGCTTTTCCGTAATACGTGTGCGCAGACAAACATGTTATACCATCAGTAAGATACACACAAAATGCTGGAGGTTGTGGTTAAAACACAAGTGTAAAATGCTATATATTCCCAAGCGATTGTCAACATCTCAGTTTTCAAAGATTACATTACTCTACAAGTTGTCTTTATTTTTCTGTTCTTTCAGCCCAAAGCCCTAAAGCTGCTAGGAATGGAGGTACGTTGCTTTTCTCTGTCCTTGTAACACTTTAGTAACTATAACTGAACTAAACAGTGTACTTCAAAAATAGTACAGTTTGAATTTAAAGTGTTGTCTTGTTGCATCATGTGAACCATTCCAAATAGAAACAGTTAGGAATTATTCCTGAATTATTTTTTCATTAAGATTGCATGTACACAGAACTATGTACAAAACTCCTTCCATGGAGACAAGAAGTGGATACTTTTGGAGCATACTTTTGACAGCAGGGGAAAAGGCCATCACTAAAAATGGATGACACAAACTGAACCAACGATCAAGGACTGGGCGAATATAGTAATGGACATAACACAGTTCTTAATTTGAAAATAGACAAATTTGACAAACTTTGGACTTCACTGGATGTCTTTTGTTGCCTTTGTTTGTTTTATTCTCTCTCTGTATCATATTTTATTTTATATATTTAAAAACTGAAAAAAAAAAATATAATAATAATAATGTAAAGGAAAAAATAAACGGAAAAAAGGAGCTCTATTGTCCAAAAATAAATCAACGCATTTATATATTTATATATATATATATATATATATATATATATATATATATATATATATATATATATATATATATATATATATATATATATATATATATATATATATATATATATATATATATATATATATATATATATATATATTCAGCACCATCTTGGCCCTGTCTGTGGCCCTAACTGCTATATGCTACAGATTTATGTCAGATGGAAAGCTATGTCTTAATGGCTTCAGACAGTGACGCTAGGCTACATGCCAGAGTAGCTCAGTTCTAGTTGAGTGAATAGGTAATGACTGACCTAAAGAGTCTACATAAAAGATGCTTTGTGTACTCTCCTTGAAGCATCCACATCATAAAGCTTTTATCACAGTGTGGCTTCTCAGTCCACCGAGGTATTTATATCAAACATGTAAAGATATCAGTCCCTTTGTGAGAAAGTCTTTTGAAATCCAGCCCACGTTTTTGTTTGTTGCTTTTTTCCTTGGTGTCTGATCCTCCATTATTTTCATAGTGGCTGTTTTTATTGTTTTGTTAGTGCTGCTAAATATACTACATTATGACAGTTTGAAAATTAAAATGTTTCTATTTATATGTAACAATAATCTAATAAAACAAAAAATATGGTGACAGTGAAGTAAAACAAAATGGGTATGTTGTTAAGTTGGCACCCATCATAGTATCATTTCATGAATACATAAAGTGAAAAACAGTCATTTACTGTCAGAATTTTAGCTACAAAACCAATAATAAAACAATAAATTAGTTATTGTAAAATACTGTAGGCTATATATATTCTCTAAATTAAGCTATGCAATTTTTTCCCCCATTGATTGTATTGTATAGCACTAGAAAATATTTAGGGGCTGATATCGCATTTGGTTTTCAGTTTTTCAACCATATATATTGTGTGTTCGTCAGGATGACATGCCCATTCGTAGAGGCCGGCAGAAAACAACCCGAAAGCGCGAGGAAGAGGTGGACATCGATTTGGATGACCCTGAAATCAACCACTTCCCCTTCCCCTTTCATGAGCTCATGGTGTGGGCAGTGCTCATGAAGAGACAGAAGATGGCGCTGTTCTTCTGGCAGCACGGTGAAGAGGCGATGGCCAAGGCTCTGGTTGCGTGTAAGTTGTGCAAAGCCATGGCACACGAGGCATCTGAGAACGACATGGTGGATGACATCTCCCAAGAACTGAACCACAACTCCAGGTGTGTCATCCCGCTGGTCCGGTCTGTTGAAATTTCACGTTTAGTTGTTAATAGCAATTTGTCAGAACACAATATGATGGGGACATCAATTCATTTACACAAATTAGAGATGTAACAGTACCCGAAATATCGTGATATTGTATCGTCAAAAGTCACACACTAATATTGTTGTTATAATATATTGAATCACAACAAGCTCCGTTGCTTAATTAATTGTTTTGTTGAAGAAAAGAAAAACATTATCAATCGAAAATCATGATTGACCATGATCCTTGACTCGGTTTCATACTGTTATTAAACACTCCACAATATCACAATAACCACAATGCATTGCAAGAGTAATTACAGAGCAGCAGGACAATGATAGGTCTTTGAACTATGCAATCAAGCTCCTAGAAATGTTATTTGAATGCACTGTTTAGTCGTGAATAAGGATAAACCACAGAGAGTCACGGTGTCGCGACTGGCTTGAGGGTCCATAAATACTGTAGTGTCACTCAGGTTTGCTCAGTCTTTATGAGTTTAATCCATTATTAAAGTGAAGCAAACTTTTTTTTCACTCAGACATCAGGGTTGTACTGGGGCATTTGCGCGCTCTCTGCTGGCACAATTGTATACACAGGACACACGGCAAATGAAACAGCTAGTTAACCAGGTAAAATGTTTTTAATGGCGGTTAATAACCATGAATTCCCTTCTGTGATAATGTTGTACCTTGAGGTTTGTATTAAAGGTTACATCCTTATCCAAAATAATATTGTCACCTAGAGATGAGAGGGTTGGCAACAGAAATGTTAATAAGTAGTTTATTATTCACACAGAACCAACGCTTTATAAATAGCTGCAGATCGTGACTTGGAAACACATTTTCAACAGAATGTACTTGTACCAGAAAGTATCAATTGTTTATCTGCAGTAATATGGTGGTAGACTTACATGATACAAAACAGTTGGACATGGTTAATTATACTTGTCAGGCACTTTTAAATAGTGCCTCCATTTAAGCTGTCGCCCAGTATGTGTATATTGTTTCTTATTAATCTCCTTAAGAATCTCACAGATGGCCAGTAATGCCTTAACAAGTGTAAATACATCTATCCATGGATAATTATCATAATGTTGATGTAGTTAGTATTTATAATAACACACTGCGGTGCTGTGTGTGTCCCTGCATATGTCCTGCGTCTCCTATGACAGAGAGTTCGGCCAGCTGGCAGTGGAGCTTCTTGACCAGTCCTATAAACAGGACGAGCAGATGGCCATGAAGCTGTTGACTTACGAGCTGAAGAACTGGAGCAATGCCACCTGTCTGCAGCTGGCGGTCGCGGCCAAACACCGAGACTTCATCGCTCACACCTGCAGTCAAATGCTGCTGACCGACATGTGGATGGGACGGCTCCGTATGCGCAAGAATTCAGGCCTGAAGGTAAAGGACGTTTGTCAGGTGTTTTCAGTGGCTCTCGGGTAAAGTAAACACATAAAACACATTATTCAAAGGCTGAACATTTTGCAGCTTTTGAAATTAATGTTTTTCAAATGCTCTGTGCCTCAAGATGTCCTTGGAATAGTCGAGTGTAAAATGAAAAAAGAAACAGCTAACCTTTCTCTAAGGACAGAAAGTACTCCTGGACATTTGCTGAGTAAATACTAGAATTGACTGGTGGGACGCAGACAAGGTAGAGAGGGAGGGATTGTGGTTAACCTTTTGTCAGTAGACACTGTTAGACTCAATACACAGCGGGAGACTGGCTGTATGATCGATGTGCTGCTCTTAGGAAGCATTATCTCAAATATGTCTCTGTTCAATTGAGTCAGTTCATAGGATTTTTACTACAGAAATGTCACACTTCAACATTAAGAGTATTCTCTGTGTCAGATCTTAGGCTGGCTGAGTGGGAAAGGTTTGATAAACAAAGGCATCCAGTTAGACTTACAGTTGTGACTCTCGAATAGGATCATGTAAAAATGTAGTGCTTTATAGTGTTTTGTATATTGCTTATTGTATTTACAAGAGTTGTAGACCAACAACTCACACATTCACACACATTCACACATCATTCTTTGGGGACATTACTTTGACTTATATTAACTTCCTGAAGACAGAATCTAATCTTAACCATAACTACCAAATAGTAAGTGGTCACATATATATGGCGCTTTTCTACCGTTAAGGCACTAAAAGCACTTTACAGTGCCATTTTTACTAATGTACGCAGACACTTGGGGCGAAACGAGTTAGGTGTCTTGCCCAAGGACACAACAACAGTACTTATTTGGGGAAGATGTCGGTCCACCCGGTCTACCAAGGATGTCTGTGTCGGGAGTGGGATTTGAACCGCTAATGTTGAAATCAAAGGACGAACACTCCAACGAGCTGCTACCCTAACCTTAATACAAACCTTAACCGTGAAGTGCATGTGACAGGTTAGACTACACATCACCATAAAACGTAGTTAACATGATTATGTTTAAGGAAAATAAATACCGTAAATAAGAGCCAAAATCCATACAATTACACAATAATTATGATTTGACAAATATTAATACCTGATCATCTTCATTGTGATAAATGATTGTTTAAACTGTCTGAACACTGTTTCAGATTCATATAAATTATCGTTGCATTTTAAATGGAATGTTGCTTATTGATACAAATAGGGATTTTCAACTTTTTTCTTTTTTGTCCATCTTTCCAAACTAAGCAGTAATTAATAAAATCCTGTTTGTTGATCTTATAATAAAGGATTTACATCATGGGAAATTTTGGTCTCCATAAGGGAGGCAGACCCCCATGAACTGTATACAGATTTCAGTCTGTAAATACCTGCACACATGTTGGGTTTCTATGTCTGAGGATAAACTGTGTTTTGGGTAAAGTCTGACCTCTACAGGTGGGGAGAAAAGAGGGGCCATACATTGCAAACACAAGTCTCTGGAGCAGAAATAAGAGACTGAATCCACAAGTGTAACAAACAAGATTCTGTTCCCTTAGGGGTGATGATATATACACCAAATAACATTGTCAGAATAATATGTTTTCACTGAGGTTACCTCAGCCGCCAGCTTGTACTGCCACAGTCCATCCCATAGGAACAGTCACTCCACACTACATTTTTTCTTGAGTTGACTTTGCTTTCTTAACTCTCAGAAAATGTCACTTATTCTTCCTCTGGACACTGAAATATATATTGTTCTGTACATAATGATGTTGGCTACTATTCTCGCGTGACTATTTATTTTTTACTCAAAGTCTCCTCGTTTTCATAACTCATTTTATCATAAGTTTATACAAAGAACAAATGGAGTTCTCTTTAAGCTGGTTTTCAGAAACAGAGACCAGCTGCTTGTTGAGATATGACAACACAGCTCTCCATCCTTCTCTTTGTTCTTTCTCACTGTGGTAAAATTTAGACCTGTTTAACTATTATGCATTTGAAGTGTTTCCTGCCCTCTTGTCCTCTTTATCTGCTGCAGCTGTGCCCCTGTCATCCTTAATGGCAACCCACTACACTTGCTCCCTATTCACACTAATGCATTTGTAATTTGTGTTATAGTTTTTGTAATTTGTCTATTTCTGAGTTGTCACAGGGACCACAATTATAGCGAGTCTGTCTGCTCAAGACAAACAGTAATGACCACTATCATCAAGTTATTATGTCAGTTTTGCAGGTAACCTATTGCCTATAGACATGATGACAAACTTCTGATGAGCAACCTGATGCTCTAGTAGACACCTTTATATGGGGCTACACAAAACAGACCTCCTCCCCTTCTGTTCCTTTCTCGGACCAGTTTTGATCTATACCACTGCTTTGTATTAATTATGCTTTGATTGGGTGGTATTTCCCTATTTTACTGGTTAAGAAGGGACATAATGGACACTATGTTATTACTGATTGGTGTACTGAATTATTAGTATTAGTCTTAATTTCTTTGTACTTTATGTTTTGGGACTACCCACACTTTATTATGTATTAAGGTGATACTGGGACTGCTTCTGCCACCATCCATCTTGAGCCTGGAGTTCAAGAACAAGGATGAGATGTCATACATGCCTCAGGAACAGGAAGCGTATCTGCAGGAGAAGGAGGAGGAGGAGCCTGAGAAGCCTGTGAAGGAAAAGGAGGAGGAGGACATGGAGTTCACAGTAAGATCTTACTGTGAGACGCAGTACAACTCCGTGGTGAGAGAACCCACCCTCCTATCGCAGAAGTCACTTTAAACACATTTTCAGATTTGACTAACACCTTGTGGGCCAAATGTTTAATGTTGTTTGTGTCCACAGTCAGACTGTAGAACACACACATTGACATAATTTATTCTACACAGACAAATACATGTGTTCACTTTGGCCGTCTGGACACCTCCAGACAATAGGCCTTTCCTGTTCCCTGTCATCGTAACAGAGACATTGGTGTGGAGTTGTAGCGTCTCGTAGTCTGTCGCCGCCTGTGGGTTTCCCCCTGTTTGTCCCTTCTTCTTTGGCTTTCAACCCTATTGTTCTGTACCCCGCTCCTGCCTATTCTTCCTCTTTTTCTTTTGTTTCCAAACTTTCCCCCCAAACTTACCTCGAAACCTCCCTCTCTCTCTCTCTCTCTCTCTCTCCCTCTCTCTCTCTCTCCCTCCCTCTCTCTCTCCCTCTCTCTTCTCTCTCTCTCTCCCTCCCTCTCTCTCCCTCTCTCCCTCCCTCTCTCTCTTTCTCCCTTTCTCTCTCTCCCTCCCTCTCTCTCTCTCTCTCCCCTCTCGCTCCCTCCCTCCCCCACTCTCTCTCTTTCTCCCTCTCTCTCCCTCCCTCCCCCTCTCTTTCTTTCTCTCTCTCCCTCTCTCCCTCTCTCTCCCTCTCTCTCTCTCTCTCTCTCTGTCTTTCTCTGAGCTCACTACTGATTGAGGTACAGTACTGAATGCCCAGCCGATTGCTGCCCCATACACTCTCCCATCAGTGATGGCTTGCTGCAGCATACCACTCAGCATGAAGGCCATGAGCATGGGACGCTTAGGCTTTTGCATTATATAACCATGTCCGCCTGCTGCAGAGCTTAAATCAAGCAGAGTCGGAGCTCCTTCCTCCAGCTCGCCCCGTGAGTTGGGACTAGTCCATCTGTATAGAAGTACAGCAGGATTAGGACACGTTCCATTTCACTCCAATCAATTCTGGAGAAGACACCTGGATCCAAATAGTGTGCAATAACATTGACTTTTAAATGCAATTTCAACAAACAAACAGGATCCAAGGTTGTCTCTTTTATTGATTGAATTGAGATTGAATGCCCTTCAGCACCAGTGTACATAATCCTCATCCGCATTGAGTACAGCCAGCAAGCCAGTGCAAAGACTCACAAAATGGGCCATTTTACACATGTAGTCCGTTAGGTACACTGTGGGCTGCTGCCTGAGGACACAGTTGAAATGAGCCCTATCATTCACTGGCTTGCAGCTGTACAAATGCACTCACCGATACATACAAGTCTCACCAAAATCATACAAGACTCAGACACTGCTACATCACAGAGCGAAGCTTATGTGCCATATGCTGGTAATTTATGTAAAAGCACTCGTCAACAAATGTTTCAGTTTAGACTAGTGCATGCGAAGTGCAGTAACAGCACTGTCTGCACACATCTGTCCGTGTCCTTTAATCTCAGTCAAATATTTGTTACAGACTGTACGATCAGTTATAACACGCCACAAACATAGATGTCTCCGTAGCAACTTTTTGATTGCACATAGTTTAAAAATGAAAGGCATATTTTACATATCATTCTATATACTATGGCCACATGTCTCATGTTTTAGGAAATGCAATACAATAAATAGTCTTTGACATAAAACCATGATCATACAATGGGCTTTTCCAAACCCTCCCTCATGGATAAACACGTGTCCCAGATAGAATCCAAATATCTGTGTCTCTTCTTCCCCTTCCCTCCTTCTGTCTGTCTGTCTATTCTGCCTCTTAACTGTTGTCTGAGACACAATCCATGAGCGTCTGCGTCCACATCATGTGTGTTATAACCTCCACCTCACACACACATTTTGACATTTCGGAATGATGCCTGTGCTTGCTTATTATTATGACAATAAGACCGTGTTGTACCCTGCAATTTAATAATCACCACTTTTCCTGTTCCTTCCTCCCCCTCTCTGCATTTTTACCTCTGCAAATCAACCACTGCACTTTTGATGCGGCCTATTCCCGTCTCTCCACATCTCCTCTTACTGGTTACTACTTTGTTCCTGCTGGGTGACCCCTCTGCCGCAGGCCATGTTGGGTAAAGTGTCCACAGAGACGGCCAGGAAGAAGGACGTAGAGGAGGTGCAGAGTCGTCATCGTCTCATCCTCATGGGACGAAAGATCTATGAATTCTACAATGCTCCCATAGTCAAGTTCTGGTTTCATACGGTCAGTGTTACCACCCGAATGGCTCTTCTAATCATTAGTTAATTTAATCATAATTGTTAATCATTAGTTGGATTATGTTTTGCAAGCACAAGAACTATAACAATAGTAATGTAGTAATGTAATAATTAACTGCTACTACTGCTATTTTGGTTAGTAATTGGGGTTTTCACACATAGAATCACAATATCAAGAACTAAGTTCTTAATCCCCCAGTTATTTAGTAAGAGTAACCATCTGTCTTTATCAAAGCATCTGTATAGCGTAGAACTTGTATCACCAAAAGGTTCCAGTCGGACTCGAAAGTAAGTGAAAGTAAGAGCTAAACAAGTTCCCAAAGTGTGGTCCCTGCCCCTTGTTCCTCCTCTGTGTGAATAAGCATATTATATGGAGACTGGTACTGAAAAATACAAGGAAATGCAAAAGGTTATCTTCACAAGTCACAAGTTATTTTCTTTTTCTTGGAACTTTGTTGAAGCATGTATTTTTAAAAATTTAAACTATGCATACGATCAAGAACAATGCACAAAATACATGTTGTGTGCCGGGTTTCAGTAAAAATGGTAGTTTCCGCCTACAGTCCCTGGACAGGTTGACAAGTGTATCACCCAAAGCCTTGAGCAAATCCTCTCCAGTCCTGTCTGGGTTTACTCTGTGTTTACACTGAGGAGACGATGTGGTCCTCTACGTCTGTTGATACTACTCTAGATTCATTTCTTATGTTTGTGTATTCTAAACCTATGTAATATTTGATACAAATTGATCTTTTGTTCCCCTGCCTTGTACTGGGCTGCCTCAATTTGCTTGCTTAGAGAAACATCTTGTTTGATCACCGGCAGGGATTTTGCAGTTTGTTTATGCTGAGAAAATATTTTCTCTGCTTTTGTTTCATCACTGCTCTTGCTATTTACTGCTCCCCTCCTGCTCCTTCTTCTTTGAGCCCTGGAGGTTAAAGGGAAATATTCAGCTGTGAATTTCATTATTGAGCTCTGTGAATACATTGGGGATCTTCTCAGGGTCAAATGTGCGTTTTACCTCATTAGCAGATTATCATTTATTTGCCGCACACTGTTATAGTTCAGTGGCAGTGTTGATGTAGTATTAGATATATGTGGCACCCTCCTCCTTTGTGCTGTGGCTTTTCTTTATACATTTGATTAATTTTGTCTTCTCTTATATTATTTTCTGTGTTTTTCTAAGAGGACAAATATTAGCAGATGTACTTTTACCTTTACCAAAAATTGACTATAATTTCTATGATAATTACAAAATTCACATTCCGCAGATTTACCTACCCTAATATCATACTTGATACACCTGGACATTAATATGATGCATAAATCGTTCAGCCTTACACACGCTTTTATTTAATCTCATGCTGGTTACAAATTAATTAGATTTGCACCGAGGTGAAATGTGCAAAAGACTGCTGACATTTATGTTAAGATGAAGCCATGCTTCAGATTTAAATACTTGTTCAAATTAGATTAAATATGTAATCCTGCAATTCGCTTGTCAATTTGAATTCATAAAGAAAGATTATAGTAGGATGGATTGTAAAAAGAAGATTTTAAAGAGTTTAAACCTTTATTACACTGTACCATGTTTCAAGGTTTTTAAATCTACGAACTAGAAAATTCTAATATCTTGACTGAATGTTTAATATGACACAAAAGATGAGGTAAAAAAAAACATAGGGACTTTGTTGCAGATGTGTATCCGAGATGCAAATTAAGGTTTGTTTCAAAAAGGACTTCATAAAAATATGTAAAAGATCAAATGCAATTTCCTACACACCTGGGGGCAAATGTTTTTGTGGTATTACCCTGAGGGCACATAATTTTCTTCTGGGGAAGTGGTATACTGTGCAATAAAAGGTACAAGGCTTACTTTGCTCTTTGTGCTCTGCAGTTGGCATATGTGGGCTACCTAATGCTGTTCAACTATATCGTCCTGGTTAAAATGGATCTGTGGCCATCACCTCAGGAGTGGATCGTCATTGCTTACATTTTCACCAACGGCATTGAGAAAATGAGAGAGGTACAGTAAAGCCTGGTGCAAGGCTTACATTCAATAATCAATACTCCACCATTAGACTGAGCCTTGTGGAAATCAGAGATGGGCCGAAGTGTCCATTGTGAAACAGCTGAATAAATTAGAGATACATTGATGTGATCTCTGGAAGCCAAAGAAATTAGATTTGGCTGTAGGATTGAGGCAAAAAAATACAAAAATCAGCTCCAAAAGTATAAACAGAGAAACTGGTATTTCTTTGTAATGCATGTGTATCAAAGCCATTAATCATAGTGTCAGGGACATTTTCAGCTGCACAACAATGTTGTCTGTAACATCCACTAGAAACCCTTTTAGGTGAACTCATACTGCCCTCTAATGGGAGACTTGAAATATTGTCACACTTACTGTGTATTTTATGATTGATATCTCTCTCGCTCTGTTTTACTCCAACCCTTTTGCAGATTCTGATGTCCGAGCCAGGCAAGTTATTACAGAAAGTGAAGGTGTGGTTACAGGAGTACTGGAATATTACAGACCTTATGGCCATCCTCATATTCTCTGTCGGGATGGTCCTAAGACTCCAGGAGCCACCTTTCATGAGCTACGGCCGTGTCATCTACTGTGTCAACATCATCTACTGGTACATCCGCTTGCTCGACATCTTTGGTGTCAACAAGTACCTGGGTCCCTATGTCATGATGATCGGAAAGATGGTGAGACATTTCTGACATGTTATTTTCCTGTTCTGCTTGATTATTATTTACTGTTAGCGCCCTTTTATTCCACTGTTTTTGACGGCTGTAAAAAAGTAGATCTGTTTTATTCAAAGTTTTTTTTTTTCTTAAATCAGTCAATCCACTTCAGTTCTGACCAAAAAAAAAAAAAAATGTTGTGCGCCCCGCAGGGTGCAGATTTATCTGGGGGGGGGGGGGGGCACAACATTTTGTATTTTGTATTTTTGGTCACAGAAAATCATCCAAACATCTTGAACAGGAGAAATTATTTTATTATTTAAAAAATGGCAAAACATTTAGCAAAACTCCCTAACAAGTCATAAGGGTTAATATTATTATTTTTTATTTGTTAATATGGTGTTATTTTTTTCTTTCCACATTTAAAAAAATCTGTTAAGCAGGCTAAGCTTTTCCAAAAGGTTATTTTTACTAAATTATATCTATGTTAAAATGCATCATCACATCTACAAAACATGAAGGGCACATCAGGGATCAAAAGCCTAATTCTGTCTGTTGCCTGTAGTTTGTGTATCATCAATCAGCCTACTTTGATATGTAAATCAGCTGTTAATTAGTGCTAGGAATGATTTCGATTAACAGCCAGTGAGTCAGGCAATTACGTGAAGCCACAGCGTTATAACATGGCCTTCTTGGTTCAAGATACGAGAAAGTATCAGTATGTCATTGACCATTTACTGTATGTTTGGAAACCGTCTAAGTTGCCTTACCAGACAAGACTACACACTTTTCCACTACGTCTGGTTAAGAAACAAACATGGTGGCTTTTGTGTAAAAAAGAAAGAAAACAATAACACAGAAGACTGAGAAATGCGGTTATCTGCAGAATTGACGGACAATGTCTTCTGGATTTTATATACGTGTGATACAAATAAGCAACTGTGATAATATTGGCCAAAATTACGGGAAAAGAAAACATGAAAATTAAATTTAAATAATATTTTGAGAGTACTCTTCTGCATTCAAACAGAAAGTACGGGTGCTCACAAGGCTCTGTGAGTATTGTTTGATTTTCATTTTCATTCATATTTATTTAAACTTTCACTAACTAGGCGAACCAAGATGTCTGTGTAGGTCCCTCTTTGAGAACTGTTCTTCATTTACAATGGTGACCTGACAGTGGTTGTAAATTGTGCATTTATATTGTTTGCCCACTTGTTTGATGTCTTGTCTTGTTTCTCTTTTTTCTGTCTTTTCTCACCCTCCTTATTCTGTAAGATGATTGACATGATGTACTTCGTGATCATTATGCTGGTGGTGCTCATGAGTTTTGGTGTGGCTCGGCAAGCAATCCTCAACCCAAATGAGGATCCATCCTGGATGCTGGCAAGGAACATCTTCTTTATGCCCTACTGGATGATCTACGGTGAAGTGTTTGCTGACGAGATTGACCGTAAGTATGACCAAGAATTCTTCAAGCTAAACATACTGAAAGACAATCATTGGCAATACTGTTAGCATATTTTAACATACAAGTAAACAGATCCACTTGCAGTTCTGTTGCATATTTATTGAGTAAAAACCCTTATTTTCTGTTTTTATATGTGTTTGTTCAAATCAAGTGTCTGTTGTTATTAAGTACAGCAGTATAAGCGTTATGTGCACAGTGCGAGGAGTGGCCCAATGAGAAGAGATCTGAAATAATGTTTTCATTCTTTGTTTCAGATATGCATAGTAGGAAGTTTCAGCAAAGGCAGAGTGAAAAACTCTGGTCTGGTCTGGCCTTATATAACATACGAACTCATGGAAGCTGGCGTAGTAGTGGCTCATCCCAGAGCAGTCATAACCCCAGTAAATCATTAACTATCTTAGAGCTGAGATTAACTGCATCCACAACCCCATCTCTCCTCCCTCATGACCTTGTCATGCCCACTGTTAACACGGAGGCTACTTGAGACCCAAGTGTGCATGCGGCTTCATCTTACTAAATCTAAGGATAAAGTTGCTCTCCCTTGTTTGGTATCTTGGGTAGGCTGCTGCATTTTCTGTTTAAACTTTCAAAATACTGTACATAAGATAGCGAACAATTTCATATTTCTGCTTGAGAATATCAGTAGCTTGACTGAAGAATAAGCAACTTTACCCTAGTCAGTTTTGACATTGTTTGGTAAATGGCACTGTCAACATGGCAGCAGCATTTTTCAAGTGCAATAATTGGATGCCCTCATGTTGTACGTCAAACAAAGACAAACTTCATTTGGAGAAATGGCTGTGCCATGCGGACAATGTTTCATAAATCTATCACCATTCCCTTGGTACTGGTTAGACTGTCACGGTATGCACAAGTTATCTAGACCTGAAGCAACATGAACATGCAAAAACATGCTATACTGCCACATTCATCAGGTGAAATTTGTTTTTTCATGTGGTTCAGTTGTCAGAGTCTTATCTATTAAAACTAATGTTAACAGAAAAATTATTTCAGTTCTCTTTCCTTGGGCTGCATTGTGTGAAAAATTGAAAAATGTGCATGAAATGCTTGCATTTAAAAGGCAAACAAACCAAGAAAAATATAAAATGTTCTCCACTAAGCTTCAGCAACTGAACCATCACAGATGGAAAAAACATTCAACATATGCTAATGTCATTTCACTTGACTCCACCATGGCTGAACTTGGCTTTGGTACAATTTAGTGTTAATATATTTAAAACATCAGAGATGTGTTTAAATATATTTGAAACACAACTATGGATGAATGTGTTTTTGTAGTAAATTATACTTTCTCATTCATTTAAAATGAAAATGGCTAACTATAGCTATTTTTAAAAGAAGCATAGAAAAATGCTTCTTCTTTGTTTGCTGATTAAAAATACATTTTTTAATCTTTGTTTTGTTTGTCTATTGAGATGTTTGAGTGGCATTTTGATTTGATTTGAATTTTTTTTGTGTAATGCGTGTAATGATATGTGGCACATCACTCATTGTTGTGCAATATTTTGTCTTTTATTTTATAGGGAAACAGTTGTTTTGCTTTGTACCTGCTGGTAACTTGTATATTTTCTGTGTGTGGAAAAAACAGCGCCCTGTGGGCAGAATGTCACGACTGGGGATGGGGTGGTGGTGACCCTGCCTCCTTGTAAGACAGGTGCCTGGATTGTCCCAGCTATTATGGCTTGCTATCTTTTGGTAGCCAACATACTACTCGTCAACCTTCTCATAGCAGTGTTCAAGTATGTAACTTATTTCGGTGTAGTATAGTAAGTTGCTATATACAGTTAACAGATACATTCATCTGTTTTGATGTTGTTGTAGTAACACATTCTTTGAGGTGAAGTCCATCTCTAATCAGGTGTGGAAGTTCCAGAGATACCAGCTCATCAAGACCTTTAATGAGCCCAGTGCTTCCTCCACCCCTCATCATCTTCAGCCACATCACTATGGTCCTCAAGCATCTGTGTTGTCGCTGGCGCAAGCCCGACGATGATGAGAGGGACTATGGGCTGAGTGAGTCTTCACTTCATTTATGTAGATATATCAAACATTAAGCAATCCATGTTAGTTTGTAAAATACCAGTTGTATCATTTTGTGGGATTATTATTGAATATTATATTATTACCCTCAGAGCTTTTCATCACTGAGGATGAGCTGAAGAAAGTACATGACTTTGAAGAGCAATGCATTGAAGAGTATTTCAGAGAGAAGGATGACCACTTTCACTCCTCAAATGATGAACGCATCAGAGTCACCTCTGAAAGGTACGCTTTTCAAAACCTTCAATTTAAGCGTTGTTTCTTGCCATGTTACTCTTTGTTTGATTCTATTTTGTGCCTTGTTAGAGTGGAGAATATGGCAATGCGCCTGGAGGAAGTCAATGAAAGGGAACACTTCATGAAAGCCTCACTTCAGACTGTGGACATCCGTCTTGCTCAGATGGAGGAGCTGATTGGACGTATAACTGTAGCTCTGGAGAGAGTGACAGGTGTCGAGCGTGGGGAGGTGAACAAAGCTCGCTCCCGGACTTCCTCTGACTGCCACGGACTCTGCATACATGCTGCGCCAGGTGGAGTGCCCTGACCCATCATACATTCTCCGTCAGAGCAGCTTCAACAGTACAGAGGGCAACGCCTACCGCCTACCAGAGGAGCTGGAGGGAGCAGCTGTGGGCTCCATGTCCCCTCCCTCTCCCACCACCATCTCCACTCGTGTCCAGGAGCCACTCTTTCTATGTGGGAGGGGCCCGTGTAGCGGAAGCGCCCGAGTGGAGCAGAGCGAAGTGAGAGGTTCTTCAAAGAGCGCTCCCTCAGTCTGCATCGTGCCAACAGCTCACAGTCAGTGTCTTCAGCTGCCGCCCCCAAGGAGTCTAAGCCCCTCCCGCTGGCCACGCTGGCAGTCTCCCAGCAGCACCGTCCATCTTCATGCATAGACATTTACGTGTCCACGTCTGAGGAGGTGGGGCCAGCAGAGGTCTTCCTGGATCCTCTCCGTGTGGTCCCACCGCTCTATCGGGCCTGTCACTGCAGTCGGATACAGTAGAGATGGTGCTGCCGGGGAGGCGGAGGACTTCAGCAGTGCTACAACCAGCGGATTGGGCGACAGGCCTTCGGGCGGCACTGGCTGCAGTGGGGACAGGAATCATGTATGACAGTGCAGCGGTAGATCTATCCCTGTGCTCTGCGCACCTCTTACCAGACACAAGCTTACCTCCCTGGGACACAGAGCCGTCACCCCCGCCCTCAGCCGGGCTGCTGGAGCGCTCCAAGAGCAGCCGCTACCTCTCCACTGTCGGCACATCTTTCCTGGACGAGCCCCCTCTAGTTAAATCCCACAGCCTCATGTTCACACCACGAGGCTGCTACGGCGGTCTGGGTCCGGGCGTCCAGGTCAAAGCTGCAGAGTACACCAGCATCACAGACTGCATTGACACGCGCGTTGTGTGTCAACCCCGTACACTCATGTAGAGCGCTCCACCTCTCCGGGAGCCTCCACCTCTTTCCCATTTGTTAAGCCACCAGAGATTGTTGCATCTCACCCTGAGAGAGAGGCCGAGCTCAGCCACACAGAGTCAGACCCTGAGGACCCGGATGAGCTGATCCTGGCCCCAGGTGCTCGTGTGGGCTTTAGTGGGCCGAGTGGGGCCCCCCTCTGCACCCCTTCCAGGCTGGAGCGGGCAAATAGCTGCTCCTCAGATGACTCCCATCCTTCACTCACACTGGCTCCTCCGCACAGGAAGAGCCTGTCGGTGAGTGAACGGATGGAGAGGGCCCGGCTCTGGGGGCAGACAGGGGGCTATGGTCAGGCCTGTGCCTGAGGGCCGGGTCTGGCGGGATCCAGAAACCCTTTCCTCAGGAGCAAGCCTGGCTCTCGACCTGAAGCAGCTAAGACTGACAGCCTCTCCATGAGAAAGCTGGCTCATCCCTCAGCCTTCCGCAGCTTTGATAGACAGAACTACACATGACACGATGTGAGGGGGCCGCGGAGGACAAGTCCGTAAGTACTAGTTACATACACAGGGTGATGTTGCCTGTAAACTACTCTTCTATTGTGAAAGAGGTCTAGAGTTAAACCCTGTGCCAAGAGTTGTTATTGGAAGAGTCAAGGTCCAACTGTTCTCAAAAACAAAGAGCTATGAGATCTAGACTAGTCTGTACCTCCTCTTGTAGCTAAAGCACTCTCAGTGGTGTCATGGCAATGGGAAGGTGTACCTGTACTGTGTCTTCCTCTCACCACTTTAACATAAAGTAGACATGGTCCCTGACCTTTTGTTTATCACTTCACTACATCTGTTACTTCTTGCTAGTTGCAATATCCTACATGGTAAAGAAAGAGATGAGTCCCAAAGCACTGGTTTGGTGAACATCTCTGATCACAAACTTACAAACAACTTACCTCAGGACATGTAGTACACCTTTTAAAAATCCATATTGTTTGTTGTCAACAAGTTGTCTTGCTTTTACTGTTTTAGTCCAACATATTTGAGGGTGTTGGGTAATTGAGGTCAAGTGTAGACGCTA